>NIUQ01001464.1:0-30408 GCA_002796945.1 Plectus sambesii
TCGATTCACTGCAACGTCATTGCAAAAAATCGCATCGCAATTTTCCCACGGAAAACAGTCCATCCACAGTTAAATTATTGAGTACGCGCGCAAGGGGCTGCAGTAAGAGATAGAATGCTCTTGTGACAGTTTCTCTCAAAGAAATGACTGACGGCGCGACGTTCGGTCCATCCGGACGTTCGTGCAGGTCATCTTTTTTAACATAATATTGTCCTCCGGTGTAAACCGCCCGTCGCGCGTAATTGAATGCCATTGCCGGGTCTCGCTGCGAATCACCGGTCGATAATTGAGTGGCAGGACGCAGTTTCGCGATTTATTTTTTGAGGGCGAATATCATCATTATCTTTGTCCACTACGGCGGATTACTTACTTTATTTATAGAGTTTGTGGAGGGGACATATCTTTTAAGCGTATTGAAAGGGATAATTTTGGGTTTCTTTATAAATAATGTGGTATTTTCTAAAATTTGATAAAAATTATCAAACAAAAAACCGTGGCAAATGAATCAGCAACATCATCGCTTTCGATAACGTAGTTTCATCGTTTAGCAAGTATTCGTTACCCTGCTTGTAGAAGCTGGCCGAGAAAGTGTAGAAAATGGAAAAACCTATTATTTATGATACAACCGAATACGTTAAATCATCGTCAATTGTAGGTAAAAAGTGCCGGTCTTTTGGAGACCTTGGACGAAGAGACACGGAAACTGCAGGAAGCGCTCTTCGAAGTGATCACCAGCGAAGCATCCTACCTCCGTTCGCTAAACATTCTCATCACTCACTTTATGGCTGCGCCGGAAATGCTCGGTTTGTTTTTTGCGATTTTTTCAAGTTTGCTGACGCTATTTGCTCGGTAGCCTTAATCCCCTTTGCTACACTTGGCTCGCTAAGCTTGTTTTTGGTCTTTTTTCAATTGCATTCATTACTGCGGGATGAGAATCGTGATCTCGTGAAGGTTTAGGAGCTAATTAGTTTGCTTTTTGTTTTCGTTTATTCAGCGAATTGCTAGGCACTTTCTTGCTCGATAGGGGGTTATAAAGAGCCGTTTAGTCTGACAAAAATGTATATACAACGTCTTTCATCAAAATTCGTCATTTTTTCATTCGATTTTGTCAGCGCTACTTTCAAACTGAATGCAAAGATGACAAATTGTGATGCAAGACGTGTACAATTAACATTGAACACGTGAACGCTATATCAGTCAAAGTATAACAAAAAACATTAGTAATTTACTTGTGGAGTAGTTTTCAGTGTCATTTTTCTCTGATTTACAGGGGCAAAAGGGCAGTCTTCAATCATCGACAACAACGAGCGGAAGCATTTGTTCAGCAATATCTTCGCCGTGCGCGACTGCAGCGAAAGGTTAGAACACTTCGTCTTTTTGAACGCTATAAGCGAGGGGTAGAAAAAGATTATTGACTGCTGTTATTATGTACAAAACATAATCACCATTTATCTTATAATGATATCGTCTTATCGTGTAAAGTAATAGCTGTACTGTATCACCATCATTTCGGCCATTTGCAACCCTCTCCCACTATTCTTGCAATTCGTGGCTCAATACTGTTACAAAGCAGTATTCTTCATCAAATCGGCAGTGTTACTCATTTAATCCATGAAACAGCACGTTTTTAATAGCTTCTTGAGGTTAAAAACTGATTTTGCAGATTACTGTGCGACTTGGAGTCACGATTGGAACAGAATTTGGTGCTGGATGACGTGTGTGATATTCTCTGCGAGCATTTCGAGGCCAATTTCGAGCCATACATCAAGTACTGCTCAAATCAAGTGTATCAGGATCGAACGCTGAGAAAACTCAAGTGAGTGGATTCTTTCCTTCCAGCACTTGGCAAATCAGTTTGATTCTGAAGTGTAATTATAAGAATGCATACCCGGTGTCAGGCATTAGACGGCCGACCAGAAGAGGACTTGTCTTACTGATAAGGGCCTTCCTAGGAGGACCCGAAAAAGCGGACCCTGCGGCTCAGCGAGATAAACGCTAGATAACTTACTAGTTGTAAGAATGCATAATCACTCATGCCTTTCGATTAATTAACAAATGATCTTTATCAGTAATAATCATTTTACTGCGCAATTCCTTCGTAAACAAACGTAACTTTCAGGACCGAAAACAATCAGTTCATGTCAACGCTGCAACGGTTGGAAGGGGACAGACAGTGCCAGGGCCTGGACATGCGGAGTTTCTTGATGCTGCCAATGCAGCGGGTCACTCGCTACCCTCTCCTCGTTATCGCCATCCTTGATCGCGTCCAAACTGCCACCGAGCGCCACAAGACCTCCACCAGGGCGTTGCATCTCGCCAATACCGTAAGCTTTTGCATTTTTTCGCGACATACTACGTATTATTGCGCTACTTTGAGGATGGCTGCGCTGTAATTTCTGGCAGTTGTCTTTGATATTTGTTTTCGATAGATATAGTCGTTTTTTACTGATATGAAATTAGAGACGTCGTTTTATGACGGACCGAGCATTTGTGTGGCTATTTAATGGGCAATAAGCTGTGTGCAAGCTACTAAATGCGTAAATTTTCAATTTACGATAAGAACGAAGCGCTAAATCGTTCTTCAAGTAATTTGTGGTGTTCTATAGCGCCAATTTTTAAATTTTAACTCATGTGTCTTAAGAAAAGGGGGGGGGGGTTTAGTGGAGGTTCAATTACGATGCGAAACGCAACCTGGTCAGGCTTGTAGGGTATTAGAACAACTTGAATCACTGAGTAAAACACAATAGCGGTGGGTCAGCGCGTTAACTATTGCTTAAATAAGCTTTGATTGTAGCATACAGAACAAGAGGAGCCATAAGATTGAATTGGTGTGATGGTTTTATGAGTGAAGGCTATAGTATTAGTCGTATTTTGCTACGTCAACGGTTAGTACCGCATTAAACCGATGCTCTTTCCGTGGCATTAATCTCGTGTTTTGGTTGGTAAGCGCGCGTCCGTCGCTAACGAATCTCCTATAACGCCGCCGGCACCATTGGGGCCCTGACCGCCACCTCTTTTGTTGGCCGATTAACGCAGATGGACAGTGCGACCGCCGCGACCGGTAATTGCGCCCCTGTCCACCCAATGTGGCGATCGATTGAACGGCTCGCCGTGCCCGCCACCCCTGGGGGTCGAGTGCCCGTCTGCTGGCTACAACGCCGCTTTTCGGCGGCGCAGGGCGCGTCCTTTATCGGGACCATCTTTGATTAGCACTGCTTTACGGTTGTTGCAACCTACAAGGGGGACGGGGGATTGGTAAAAGCGAGGGGCTTCTTAGGATTATGAATGTTAAGGCGAAGAATGCTCCACTGGTCATTATGATTCGTCATTCTACTGTTACTACTGTTCGATTGAAGTCTAATTTTTCGATATTTTCAGGTTGTGGGTAATTGTAATGAGGGCGCGCGCAGAATGGAACGAACAGAGCAGCTTTTGGACATTGACCGAAGATTGATATATAAGAATGGCGATCTCAGGTACGCATTGTACGCATCAATTTACGCACATAAAAATCAAGAAATTACTATCATTCTTGGTGAAAACGATGCTTTCGCAACGAAAACGAGCTCATCTTTGCCAACCACGATAGTTGGCTCGATTTCTTGTTACTGATCGGAAATATTTGATTATATCCTTTTCTTTACAAGCAAAGAATAATAGACGGAAGGCAAGAAAAACACCTTCCCTCATCAAATGTTACTTCTAGTGCCATTTTCACAGTAGATGAAAAGAATTTATTCGCGGTTGCAGACGCATTCCGTTGGTTTCTTCCGGACGCTACCTGATCAAACATGGCCAGTTGACGCAGATATGCGATCGTGGCGGACTGCGAAAGTCCTCCCTGCTAGCGTCCGTTCATTCCAAGCGCCGCAGTCGCCCCATCTACTTGTTCTTGTTTAGCGATCTACTTATGGTCACAAAGAAAAAAGTGTAAGTGTCAGTAAAAAGGATTTGAAAGGGCAATTGGGGACTGGTGGAACATGACCACTATAAGCGATTACCATTATAAACGAAATTGCTATAAATGATATATACTGTATTTTCTCGATTGTACGTCGAAATTACCAATCGCTTAACGAAATAAATCTTGCGATTTTCATTCAAAAATAATAAAATGCACTATTATCTTCGTTGTAGTTAGAGATTGCAAGAAAATGTCGAATGGGGTCAATTTTAATAAAACTTATGTGAATATTAAACGTGATAACATGAATGCATCTAAAATTTATATTTGTTTTATGAAATTAGTCCCTCAAAGTCGCTTCTAAAAGCCGACTGTTTTTCAGGAATGGCACCTACGTAGCGAAAGATTACTGCATGCGCGCATTCGTGGAGATCGAGCCAATGGAGCCGACGAGTCCGAAAGTGTCGCCGACTTTGTTGACAGCGCTGCCGCTCAAGCCGCATTTGTTCACCTGCACTCTGATGAATAACGCTAAAGGAAAGCAGAGTGAAATGCTCCTCAGCGCAGAGTCGGAGAGCGATCGAGAGAGATGGCTCAGCGCCATGCGACCTCCCACGGTTGGTTTCTTCTTCTTGATGGAGCAATTGTTATATATTTTTATTTCTCTCGTTTCTATGTTAATAGGGATCCTTTCCAAATCATATTTGGACGCTTTTTTAAGAAATATTTAACTTGATTTAGAAAGTGTTTGATTTTGTTTGAGAAGTGTCTGAATTTTTATGAATTGGACATTTATTTGACACTCTCAAACAAAACTGGACACTTAACTGAGCAAGTTTAAGGTTTTGTTGAATTCTTTTAAAGAAATGTCCAATTTGATTTTTAAAGTGTTCCTATTAGAATGGAAATGGTAAAAGTTCGAAACCCTTTATTACTATATAATATGCTATCATTTTTCATTTAGCAATTCTTTACTCCCTGTTACTTCTCATATTTAGCATTCCATCCTGATTCCTTTTCTTTATTCAAAAGAGAATTTCGGTAGAATTTCTTCACCGATATTTTCATCTTACTGACCTATTGCACTAAGAAATTATACATTCTGCGCGATTGCACGAAAATATCGGCGAATAAATTGCATCGATGAAATTATGCTTACCCCTTGAAATTCAAGGCGCCATTTGCCACCAAGCAGCCCCTTTCTGCACGCTCCGTCGATATCCTATTACTGTATATCTATAGAGACGTCGGTTTAGTGTCGATCCCATTGAAAAGCATTTCCTTAAAAATTGGCCGAAATCCAAAAATCCATTCTCAGAGAGATTATGCTTATTCCTCACGGCCGACGAGTTAATGGTAGCTAGGCAACGATTATAACTTACATCGCGACCGATATAGCGACAAAACGAACAATTGTTTCCTGGCAGTCTACTAACCCGTCGGCAGTGAGTTGCGAGTATGGTATTTGGCTTGACCTTGTGGCGTTTCTACCCAATATTTTGGGAAATTAATGAAAAGGGATCAACCCTGAATTGACGAATAATTATAGTCATAATTTGCCGATCAGTAACAAGAAATCTTAGATCGCATAAGGCGGATTGCTTCGAAAGTCAATAGCGCTTCTTTCTATTTCTTGTTAATGATCGAGAAACTTTGATTATACAGTTGAAATTGTTTATGCGCTTATACCGGTAATTTTTGCCCGGGCCCCAAAGTATCGATATAAACGAATGTCACTTAGTATCTGATGAACGTACCTACAACCCGCTAAATCGCTTACAGTCAGCTAACCCCGAAGAGAGCGTTTACCCCGACTGGGACTGTCCCCAGGCGACGACTGTGCATCGCTACGCTAGCGCACAAGACGACGAGCTGCACCTGGAGATCGGCGAAATCGTCAATGTCCTCAGGAAAATGCCCGACGGTATGATCCATCGATTCCCTCTTCCCTACGCTTTCTTATCCTTTATTTCAAGTGTCTGATCTGTATAACATGTTGGTTGAAGTAATGGCATGATGACGTCAGATGACGTAGTAAGATGATCGGGAAGTTTTGAGCTGAGCGCTCTCTTTTGTTTTAAGGGATTTGGTAGTTGTTTATTTGATTATCGTGAGCGTTACTTTTTTTATATAGCGAAGCGGTTGATTTGAGTGTTGTCTTACTGGATCTTTCACCATAATTCGCAACTTTGCGTTTTTCTCGTTACTCTTGCATTCTATTTCATCACTTTTGCGTTCTAATTGAATTTAGAGATGACAAAGCTTTGTGCAAAAGAGACAAATTCGTATGCAAGAGAGATAAATTGGGATGACTCTGTAAAGTGGTCTAAGGGTAACATAGCTAATTTGCCCTTCTTTTTCAGGCTGGTACTTCGGGGAGCGATGCCGCGACGGCAAGGCGGGCTGGTTTCCGTCGAGCTATGTCCAGGAGATACTCAACGACCATGTTCGGGCCAAAAACTACCGCCAAAGGTTGCGCATGATTCAGGTGACCGTTGTCATTTTTTTCTCATTACAGTAGTTAGGTTATATCGATGTTTTGCTTCTATCGACATATGTGATCAGTCCCAGAGCATATCTTTCGTTACTATGAAGTTCGCTTATTCAGTGAAACCCGGATAATTGCAACATCGCGGGAGTCAGTCAAAAGCTGCAATTATATGGGCCCTGCAATTATTCGGGGTGCAATTTTGCGAGTTGTACTGTATAATATTAAAGGTTTAATATATAAAAATATTAAATATTTTTTTCTGTGACAGGCTGCCGAGAACCTGCAGCACGAGAGAACCAGGTCAACGAGCCACATGCACGATTCGTCATTCGTCCGTCCCAGGCCGAGCCCGCTCATGGACAGACTGCGCCGGCTCAGTAACCCCAAGGGCATCTTCCAAGTCTGAACTGTTCCTCCCTGCCGCTTCTTTAAATTCCTTCTTTTTTCTTTCTTCAGTCGCGTCACAGCCGAGTACTTTTTTATTAGCAAGTCAGGATTTGTAAATAATTGATTATACCATCCCGCCGCGGTCATGCGGTGGCGGCAGTTTAAATACTGCTTTAAAGAATTTGCGGGGTTATGTGCTCCTAATTTTGTGTAAGTCGTATTGTGGCAATATAGTAGGGCATGGAGTAAGCGTTATAAATCCGGTCCAATCGACGCCAAACAATCATGTTGCTTCACGGCAACAATGCTAATAAAAGCAATTGTACTAGCAGTACTGTGACATATTTTCGTATTCTCTCGCTTTCTGATTAATGCAATCAAAATTTGCATAAACACCCGAGGGACGCTGACATATTACTCGGCTGTGACGCAGATTTTGTTCAGGATCCATTGCGTTGTGTCGGTTCTACTGTGCATCAGTTCCGCTGTGTTATGTCCGTCGGTCAGACTTTATGCTAGCCTCTGATTCGCAGAGCACGTTTACCCTCGATCGTGCGTTAAAGTTTGGATTTATTTTAAACGTCTTTTGATGATGAATACTTATATCTCCAGGCCTATTTCATAAATTTATTGCAATTGTAAAACCGAACGCTCGATGATTGGTTTTTTTCTGGCTATTTCTGTTTTTTTGACCAATCACCGTACTTGCAATGCCGAATTTGCGATAATTGTATGAAATGGGCCCCCACCGTCAGTTCAACTAACAGGTGCATTTTATCTTGTGGTTGCCTAAAACAGTTGTTTTGAGTTAGTTCCATCTGTTATGTAACTTTCATCTTATCTGTTGGTTTATTTAAACTGTTCATATGTGAATAAGCGCTGTTTAAATTTACCGCCAATATTATTTGCTCCGTTTTTCTTGAAAATACTTGCTGATTGGTTGCTCGCAGTCGAATTGCTCGAAAGACTACTTTCCGATGTGAAATGCTGCCGTTTTCTCGCGTTGTTCGTGTTATTTACCTTTGATGTGAGTGAATTTTAGTCATTTTCGTCTGTGTTCGCCTTTTTTCGCCGTCGAATCGTTGTGGTACTACTTACAAGTCTCCGATTTTGGGTATTAAAGCGACTTTATACGTCCTTGAAATTGACTTAATGTACCTTTATGCCTGTGTTTTTTCTTGAGTAAATGTGACCCGTCAAAAACGAGGGATTACTGTACATGAGGCAAGTAGTCCTGAAAGAATGTAAACTTATGCGATTGAATAAAGCACCATGGCTATATTTTTTCAAAGTGCTTTGAGAGGGATTCTAATTGACATGGTTTTACTTGGCCGTATACAATTGATACGATCTTATAACTTCAGAAAAAAGAGGATACTGCGAATATGGATAAGTTATGTACACGGCAATAAATAATAGACTCGTTACATCGTGACCCAATTAGCCTTTCTGTCTAGGCAAAGTTATTCGACTTGTGAAGGCGATCGAGTGGCTGAGGCAATTGAACTAGTGCTTACTACGAATTGGCAGCATCCCAAAGCTTTGAAACGAGGCCATCGTGTTGAAAATATGATAGATAGCCATGCGAGCTCATATTTCTGACTAAATGACAATTAAGAAGGGCCTAATGCGTTTTTTTTCAAAAGCTATTGCAATTGTGGAATAGAAAGTGCGATGATTGGTCATTTTTCCTATTATATTCAATTATTTTTTGATCAATCACTGCGCTTGGAATTTCACAATTATAATAGCTCTGTGAAAAGGTTCATTCTTGGCTGCCGTACGAAACAAGGTTATCTCAGATGATACGAGAAAGTGTCGACGAATGTTATGCCAATCGTTCGCTATGAGTGCGCCCCTTCGGTGTGGTTGCTGATTGGTTTGCTATGAAGGAAGTGAGACGAACATTTGCTCGCCATCCGCTGGCCTCGCCTTTTACGGCGCTTTTGCTCTCCTGTAGGGTGTTAAAAAATTTCCAAACGAACGCCTTTGGTACAGTGCCCTCAAAATCGCACCATGAGAGCAAATCGTTCTGGGCCGGCGTGCTCGAGTTCCCTTTAAGTGTCGCCGACCAAGATTCGGCCGGTTTGTAGTGCCGTTGGCCGTTCGACGGAATATAGCGCCGCAGAAAAAGACGTTGCCAATGACCCATTAGGGAACTCCTAGAACAGGATTTTGGCAATTCCTCGTTCTTCTTCTTCGCTATGCTGCGTCTCGAGAGTACTAAGCAAGTTATGCGGTATAAACTGCCCATATTCTTATTAAAAGCCTCGATTCTACCAATTCATGTGTCCGTTACCACTCTTCCGTGACTTTTTCATACTCGGAAGATAATGTGACCGCACTGTAGCAGATGTTTGCAATGTTATGGCTTTTGAATTCTCGCGAGGTCTTCACTTGCTGATATATTGCCCAATCAGTACCCATTTTCCGGCATCATTCCGCTTTATTCCTTTCTTTTCTCTGCTTTGCGTTAGTTTATTTCGGTGCATACTCATATGCTGTCAGACGTTTTGCCAAATCCTATAAAAGTTGATGATGCGTTATTCATTACGCATCTATACTTTCTTAAACGAAGCATGTGTTGGGAGACGAAAAGCAATCTTTTTTAAATGGTCACACTTCAGCCAAAGCAGAATGGGGCGGCGCGAGATTTTATCCACAGATACAATTTCTCAGGCTCTATTATGCGCCAAGCTTTCTGTTGATTTGGTGATACTGTTGGCACAGGTTTCAGTGCAAATTATCCAGTGACGTTCGTTTTCGTCCAACAAGCAAACTGCGCAGGTCGTAGTGCCGATATTTCCACCGTGCTCGAACTGAGTGAATTTAAATTCGACAGTAGCGCAAGAAAGCTTCGTCATGATTGCACGTCTGGGGGCCGTGACAGATTTAGCCAGCGACTTCATCAAGAACGGCTTAAAGGACAAACGTAGAGACGCTGTTTTCGACAAATGACCTGTTATGCGTTGAGGCCGTTCTGAAAATTTGCGATTCGTGAAGCGACCCATTTGCAGTTCCTTTAACAGTTACAGTGCAAAAAGCAATTTCGTGCACAGCGCTGGTGCGATCACCCCTTCTACCAACGTGAGCTTTAAGACTTAGCTTTTTCTTAAAAACTTAAACATACTCAAAATATATGCGTCAGACATATGATACAACTCGTTCGTGAATGAGATTATGGACAAATATAGAGTATCGTCGGTACTAACATCTAAAGAAGCAGTGTAGAACATGCTCGAAACAGGACCACAGAAGTATAGAAATAACGTGATAGATAGGGTTGAACAATAAAAGATTCTATAAAAAATTCTGTAACAAATAACCAAGTAAACCTGTAAAGTATGCGCGTAAAGTTGCAAGAAAAGTCGAATTGCACATCTCACATAAAGTAGGCCTCAATGCCAAAACGCTCATCCTAACCTTCGACCGCAAAAATATTTCACTTTTTCTGCACTATTCCGCTCTGCTCGCGGTTACGGTTCAACACCTGTGAAAGCGGAAGCGTGTCACACCCACTTTAAGGCTTTCACATAATGACACGACGCGATGTTTTCGGCAACGCAAAGTAGCCGCTCGCCAAGATCGTATCGTGTCGGAACGTTGCGACATTAGAAAGGGGTACTGGTAATGAACATGGAGTGCGCACGGTTTTGGTGTGTAAGCCAGCCGCATGGTTCGACTATTGTGCGCACGCGCGCGAGGTTTATATTTATATAGTCCTTGTGTACAGTAGAACATCGGGATTACGCCCGGTTCTTGTTATAACTTGTTCACGAATTCTGTTTATCTTCCAAATTGAGCTTCTTAAACATGGTTTCGGTGAGCTGATCTTCACTTTGACTCTCCTGAAATGAGCGATATGAAAGCGTTACTCTTTAGGCACTACAGCAACACTGTTTGTAGTGTTTAATTTTTTTGTTGAATAAACATATTTAAGTACATGCACGAATGACGTGAATTCAGGAAAAAATAAACGATCTTCTCTCTTAACTGTCAATTGTTTTCAAAATTAAAGATATTGATAGCTCACTGGAAGGTCATCATGAGTTTCGTCCATCTTAACAGGATGCTTGGTTCCTTCGCAACGATTCTCTTCGTGGTTGATGTAGTCGAGTCGCACGAATCCGGCACTGTGCTTTGTTCCGTTGAAGATTTTCTCTCCCTTATAATATCCGCCGCTTGACAAGAACGAATTCGATTCATCCTGAAAATAGCAGTAACTAAAAAAGATCATGAGATCAGTTATGTTCACAGAAAGGAGAAAAAATGGATGACTTGGTCTTTTAAGTATCTTGACATTTTTCTGTACAGTAAAAGTTTCAAAAGAATTCTGAAGGGATATAACATATGGCTCATAGAATCTTCACAGGCATATCACAAAGGAGCAAAGTCTGAAATAGTTTCAGAATTATTCAGTGCGAATGAGACAAAAGGAATAAAAAAAACTGATGGTCGTACAAAGTCGATTCCAGCAAAAAGGCGAGTTCCATGCCCATCGAGGAGACCGATCCATTTGACTTGCCCATGGCGCGGCGTCGTTGTCAAATCGAGCCAAGTGATGCGATCACCAACGACGATTGCTCGTTCGGACTTGACCGAAACAGTGTCTTTCGGCTTATCGCTTTTGCCAGTGTGCGGGGCAGAGTGTTTACGAGGAGGTTTTCGATCTGAAACGTAATGTTATTAATGAATTAGAGTATCTGTTGACGGATCTAAACATATTACACACTATGGAAATTCGCAGGCACCGAGTTTTGATAGCTTAAAAGCTGTGTTGTCTCGGTACACTACCTATTTTATCGCTTACCGCCTATCGTCTGCCTGCTTTATCTCCTGTCTCTTGATCCGATTTACTTATTGATTTTTTATCGACATAAAAGTTGCTTACTTAGACAACACTGTTTACGGGTGAGAAGGTATGTGAAAGATAATTGTTGCGATTGTACAATCTCTTTATTTGACTACCTTATGCTCTCCATTTCCAAAGCAGGTACGAAAAACATAATGTTAAATCTTTTGGAATGTGAGTACAGTGATACTCGCGCAACTGCAAAAATCGTGCGCTGAATTAACTAAGAAGAAATGATCTACCGTGCAAACTATGCAATGGTCAAAAACGAAGTGACAAACTGGCAAGCTTTCTTTTGTAATGTTGTCGCTATCTTATGCATACACTAGGTGCACGAGCATCAGCTAATCACATTTGGTGCACCTGCAAATTATTGACTTTTTGTCACAAGCTGAAGAATTTGCGAGCAGGTCTGATCTTGGTACGGAGGACAGTATGGTCCCATCCTCTTGATGGCGACATCTCCGACGCAGACTGCATGCAGACTTTGGTTCATCACGGATACATACCACATGACTGGCCTTGAACGAGTTGATCAGAATGGGCTTGTCCAGGTAGTTTGGCTTTCTTTTCTTTCTCGTTGCCTTTCGCGGCTTTTTCATTGGGCACAGTAGCGTCTCTTATACTCTTTAGTCGTTTTCTTTTTCTCTCTTGAAACCAATTTTGAATATTGCCAATTTCGCCGGCCATCAGACGATTGTATTCCTCCTGATCGTGCGCAAGAATTATTTTGTGAACGAGCATTTATATAGCAAGAATGAGCCAACCTTGTCATTCGCCAGTTCGAACACCTCTTTCTCGACTTTGCTGATAAATGCAATGAGGTTTTGGGTAAGTGGGTCTTGCTGCGTGCCGGCTGGGTCGTACGATGGGCACATGGCTTTGTTCAGCTTGACGATTATTTGATGGCGGAGACGATTAATTGTCTTGTCCTTGTGCCAATCCTGCAGATAATGTCACTAATATCCTGATGAAAGCTATACTAGTCATTAGTTGTCGTTTTTCGCGCGGAACAATCGTTAAGATATTGACGCAGCATATGATTTAAATAAGTGGATGTGGGTGACCATCATCTTGAATTTTATCAAGCGTTGCTGCTTTTAAAGAGCCCTCAGGCGAGGAAGGTCCGTTCAAAGGTATCTCGACATATTGCATATCTTTGCGGGTGCAGAGGCGTCATAATTTGGGCGAATGTTTAACGTTTGGTGCGTTGCACCACCTACTTTTGCATCAGCCATTTCTTCAGCAGATGACGAATTGTTCGCGATATTCGATGATTTTAGTGAGCGGATTGCGTGTTTTGCGATTCGCGAAGGACAATCGTCGCCCTCGTCGAGCAGATCGGTACCCTCCGTTTCTTTCTCGGTAGCTGTCGCCTCGTCGCGCTGCTCTGTTTTATTAATTACCGCAGCGCTGTTCTTCTCCGCTGTGTTGCCTCCGATCGACATTAGATTAAAGGCCAGCTCTGAAAAAGATATGAGTAGCTATATCGTTTCCAATAGGAAGATTTTTGAAATCAGAGACACTTTTCAGTTCTATGAGGACGGTTTCTAAATAAAAGAAAATTTTGCTATTTCTGTTCCACTTGGTAAATGCCCTCATTGAACGGGAAATTGCTCTCTTTCATTGCGAACGAGTCCTTATTAAAGTGAAAACAATTTAAGTTTCAAAATATGCATTACTCAAACTAAAATGATGCGGTTTATCACCATAACTGGCCTCTAATCCTTGGTGACATTTCGTTACTTTTATGCACGAACAGAGCAACTATATCAAAAAATCTCTTTTAAAGTTACAAAAATGGTTTTCCAAACTTGCAAAAAACTTTTTGCAACCGATTGGTTTCGGAGATTGGGTCACTATGCAACTCTTCATGATCTCTAATATAGGGCACGCAAACGCCCCAGACACCTGAGTCTATTTCAAGCAAACTGCGCATAAACGTGGATTCCTGTCTATCAATTGAGTTTTGCGTTCAAACAGCAAAGTCTGCAAGAAATTGTTCCAATTCACGTTTACACGCCTCTTGACATTTCGCCACTGGTGCCACAAATTCTACCTACAGAATAAGAGGCTGTAACCTATTTTAACTATTATATGTATCATTATGACTCTTTATGTGAGGAGCGCGAATAATTAATTAAAGGTTCCGCTTACGGTTCAGGATCGTTAGTACCGGGTACACACATTCTATATAATATAAGTTTGAGGTATCATGAGAACATGAATCAGAACCGAATTTGGATGATTAATCGATAATAACGGAACAAAAGTTGTTGCGTGTTGCATGGCAACTGATCCTCTGTTGCTATGCAACACAAGTGCGAGAGCGNTCAGTATCGTTAGTAACTGGTACACACACTCTATATAGCACAAGTTTGAGGTATCATGAGAACATGAATCAGAACCGAATTTGGATGATTAATCGATAATAACGGAACAAAAGTTGTTGCGTGTTGCATGGCAACTGATCCTCTGTTGCTATGCAACACAAGTGCGAGAGCGTCCTGTGTCATAAGTCTGTGGGCGGAGTTTCGTATTATCAACGAACTGTCATTGCTTTCGCAGAAAAAACGAGACGCTTTTGCTCACTTTTATAATTCTAAGATTCTCCTATGCCAAATGCATATTTTGTGCTAAAATTTACAATAATTGGATTCCACCCTCAGCCACATATAAAAAGTGCCCATAATGAAGTTTAAATCGCGCTAAGTATCGTATCTTGCTAGAATTTGAACTGTTTGCTTAAAATAGACTCAGGTGTCTGGGGCTTTTGCGTGCCCTATATTGCGTTTGTGCAGCTTTTTGCTTAGAGCTGAAAGCCGCAACAGTGTGATTTTAAGTAGTTACTTTCTGCGCGAGACGGCAAGTTTAGTAAAACATCTCCAAATAGCGGAATGCACTGTTGCATAGGCGCGATGAGAATCATTTTTTAGTGCGGCAGTATTATCAATTAATAAACATTAAATGAACTCAGAATAGTCGTACCCAATTTTGTTCCTTGCAACCGTCGATCGCCGGTATTCTGGGGTGCTCTATGAATTTTTCTAATCGGTTGGCACACGGGACAGTCCTCGCTGCTGCAGTTTTTCCAATGGGATATGAGCTGTCTCGAGGAGATACAATGAGGATCTGAAACGAAAATGTTATAGAATGAACTAAGGCAATCGAATACGAAGGAGGGAAGGTAAAGTTTGCTGAAAAGGCTGATATGGAGAAGCGCTCGCAAATCATTTAGTCAATACTATACAAAAAGCGGTTCATTTTTTTAAGAAAACTGTAATGCTGAATGGAATGATAGAGTTAAATAGATGGAAGAAGAAATTTTGTAAAAGATATTCTTTTTTTACTTCAAACTGAACACTTTCCTTGAAATCAAATTCAACAGTGTCCAACTTGATAGGATAGCGTTCCATTTAAAGTGAAAATAGAGTTAAGAACGAGTCGATAAGACGTGAACCTGTCGGTTTTCTTAGACCCACTGTCAGAAGTAAGGAATGCAGGGCTTAAAAAAGAACAGACAAAAGTAATTTGTAATTCTTTCAGATATCCCTTCATCAATATGCGTAAACAAGTTTAATGAAAGACATACAGTTGCACAAGTCGTTATTGTAGCAGACGATCATATGCTGAAGGACCTCCTTCATCGTCGAGCAGTACGGTAGACTGCAAGTCGGTCGCTGGCCCTCGGAAGACTCTCCCGTCTCACGCTGCCGACATTTGTACGCATGCAGCAGGAGTACGAGCTGCCGCTGGATGAGTTTCCGTTTATCAACTTCGGCATCCACCGATGACTGCACATTTTCGCCAGCGGTTTGCGCAGCCTGGGTGGTCGCGTCGCTGCCGTTCTTTGGCACTGAATCGACCTGAATTGAGGGCGGTGGAGAAGCTGCGATCGGCTCCGTTTCATCGCTTCTTTGATCTCCGTCGAGACGTGTCTCGTCCGAATTGTTCACTTCCTGTTCGGCTTGCGATCCTTCGCTCGACTCCCGCGCAGAGTTCTTCGTCGTATTGATCGGCATTTGTTCACCCGTCGTGTTGCGACGCAAAATCCTGCAATATATACTGATTTAGCAGCAGTAGGATTATTTGGGACTTCACTGAGGTATACCGCGAAACCAACTATTAAGAAAGATGTTCACTCGTTACGTATCAAACATGCCGAAACACGTGATGTAGTTGTCTTGGTCTTTGGCCCCGTATTTAAGACCGTGGTATTTTCCAAACCGATTAAAACTGGTTTTCTAGCTGGTTTGAGTCTTCTATCTCTCTCTTACGCATAAAATTACGTGAACAAATAGCACGCGTTAGGCAATTCAAACAATCGGAGCTCCCTTCTCATTTGCTTTACATATTTCCAGGCCGATATTGAGAGGAGCTGCAGCTGGAGGCTATGACGCACAACTCTTAATGCACTGATCGTAATTTGTAGAACGACCTCTGCTGTAATTTGTAGAACAGCACTATGAAAACAAGGCTTTCTGTGAAAAATGTTTTGACTGATGACAACTTATCTGCGTTTTATGTGTGCGAGAAAGAAGCCTTTATATGATGAAGGAGTGCTTGCTTAGTTTAATAATATATGCGCATATGATATTAACTCAAGCTTAGCTGACCTCATGTTTAGAGTTTACTAAAGAAGGGCGTGATTTGAGTTTATATATTAAAGTCTAATGAAAACTACATTATGTAAAAAAGTTTCGATTGATGACTATTATTCTTCGTTCGATGTGTGCTTGCGGGAAGCCTTCATCATGATGAAGGTGTGCTCGCGTTTTTTCGCCAAATAAAGAGCCAAGCTGACATTCTCTATCTGGTTCATCTTTCGTAAAATGTCTGCGACTTTGGCAAAATTTAAGGTAGCATGATAAGCACAGTAGAAATCGCTTTAAAAGTGCACATCGACCAGGCAAGAACAAAATGTAGCACTAATTAGGAAATTATTCAATACAAATGTTGCATATGGGGCTTGCAAAACATGGGCATTTACTCCGTTTCTACTGTAGCTGTGTGTAATCGAAACGCTATGTTTTCGAAATAGCAAAAGTATGGGTGATATACTAGATTCGAGCTCAGCAGGCGAAATTTGAAAGCTAACAACTAATCTACGAAACCACCCTCCAACTGTTAATCTGCTAGTGCCAAACGGTACTCTCATAACAGCTAGTCAATAATATGCTATGCGAAACGTATTTTGCAAATATTTTAGCATTCTCAGCGATAATTGATAGAGCGAACAAAACTTAGTCCCAGATGCTTTTGACAGTGAACTTTCCCGTGATCCCACATTACTAATGGGCTTATTATTGGTTGGCCCCTTAGTTGACATTCTTGGAGGAAGCCAAGAGATGTTAAGGTCGTTGAGCAACTTAGCGAGGAGATGCTGCTATATCGAGCTCTTCAGTGTGCGAAAATTAAGTATGACGATTTTTGTGGTCTTTTTTCTTCGTAGCAGCTTGGGGCAGGGGTAGCTGACAGTCCCTGTGGTGCAATGCGGAGTCGTGGCCCTAAAGAGGGCTTTTGGGTGGGTGCAGCTATTTTGATGTCACAGTCGCCAATAAGCCGATCAATCGAGCGAAACTTGACGCCCAAGTGTGCTCAGCAATCAAAACTAACGTTCTATGCTACTTAGCTCGTTCAACTCTCGAAAAGAAAAAAACGCCAAACGATATCGTTAAAAGTGCGATTTTCGATGCAATTTTCCCTGCGAATGAGCAATTTACGTAAAAAACTGATGCTTCCATTCGAATCAGGGTGCTAAATTACTCCCGGGTCGATGATTTTTAGCGCTTAAAGACGTCTGCTTCCATGCGAAAACATGGTGCTACTTGTGCGCACGGGACACTTTTACTTTCTGGGAAGAATAGCTCGCGCTGCGCGCGAGCAATAAGGAAATCTATCGAAAAGAACAGCGGCTTAGTACTATCTTGCAACTGTTCTAGCATCCTAAAAAAATAGTTTACGGCCGCTGTTTTTCATTGAAGCAGCGCAAGCCCCCCCTCACAAAATGCACGTAATCAAAATTTGCAGTTCTGACTGGGAAGCGTTTGTGACTCATCTTTGTCCAACGCTTTTTATATCATTTAGTTGTACAAGGGCTGACCTCGTAGGCAACCACATTATGCAATGAAACACGCTATGAAAAGATAAGAAGTCGCACTTGCGATGTGAGTCAGCGTATGCGTGGGTCTATTAATTCGCGTAGGACGCTATGCGCAGTTAGTTGCCTTGCGATGCGACGCTACCAAGCGTCGTTTAGTCGCTGTGTTGTCTGCGATTTTTAAACAATGAACCGGCTTCGTTTCTTCGCTTCTGAGGTTCAATGATTTAGTGGAGCACAATAAACTTTAAGCGAAATTGTAACAGCCCTTTGAAAAAGGAAGGATATGAACGAGGAAGAGAAGAGAGTATTAACGACGCTGGCCGATAAAATCTGCAGAAATGTGACAACTGTACCTCAGATATTGACCATCCTTCAGAGTAAAGAGATTATCACCGATATTGACGTGCAAGAAATTGAGGTGAGTAAAAAGGATTAGGAATCCAAACGAGAAGTAGAGCGCAAATTTAATTAAACAAACTCTGTAATTTTCTTTTTTTGATCCCAGATTTTTAACTGTCGTTGGTGAAGACATGATTACGGATCGCTCAAATATCTTGAAACATACATATTTTAGATTGGTTTTTTAAGAATGGCGTTTCCGTAAGGAGAATTAAGCGCTCCATGCGATTATTGTTCATGATATTATTAGCTCAAGTCTTTTGCTTGAAATGAGTTGTTAACGAAGCACGGTTTCTCTCATCTTTAAGCAGTATTTTTAAAGTGTTGAAAGAAGTGGTGCTTCAGTAATTCTCTTACTGTCAAGTTTCATAAGTTCTGAATCCAATTGTTTGGATGGCTCTTTGGTTAATCGTACCGCTCGCCGAATTTCCACCCCAACTATTACTTCAGCTATTCTCCACTGACGTTTCATTTACATTTTAGTCGCGTAAAACAACGTACAAACAAGTTAAACAGCTGATCAACATTTTAAAAACCAAACGTTTGGATAAAGAGCAAGTCGCAAGCGGAGTCAAAAGACCGTTCGAAGCATTTTGCTTCGCTCTGCAGGAAAGCGGACATAAATGGCTCGCGGAAGAGCTCACCGCCGAGCTGGAAAGTCAACCTATACTCGCATCCGGTCCTGGTTAGTATCAGTCAATGTTTTGTTATAAGTGTATCTTTTCTTAATCATATGGAGCATTCGTTTTTGAACACACCTGATTGAATTTAGGCCAATTTTAGAGTGGGCGATAGCCGAAGAAAGGGTCAATTATTTTTCATTGCCATGTCGAAGTCATAACATGAGTTCATATAACGGTGGTATTGCTGTTTCTTCAGCAATTATCATCAAGAGAATAGGTGCATGGTTTAGAATATGCTTATTTTTCGGTGATTTCAGCAAAAATATTATTCTTGATGTTTGCTTAATTGAGTGTTTGTTTTTCTCCCAAATAACTGTTTGATTTTAAATCCTTACAACTCACGGCTCATCGTTATATTTCTTAACCTAATTTTTCTTAAAACTTCGAGCAATTTTCATCAACTTTTTATCTGCATTGCATCGACTGAAAATTTTTGCAATATCAAAAACTTTTGAAAAGCAAATAGTGCAAGAATGAAGTACGAATACGATATCTTGAAATAATGCTAAACTGTTTTCGGTTTGAATCTGATGCATTGTCATCCTGCGCATCAAAATGAAGGTTTCATGTAAAATTATAAGCATGGGCAAAAAAATTAATAATTTGCAGGCCTAAACGAAGATATTGTGCCATTTTCTGCGTGGGTCTGCAGATCACACATTTTCTTACCGTACGCTTTAATTTTTGCGCTCAAACCTCGTTCATCTCAATGATTCTAATTCGTACGATAGTGTTACAGGAAGAGAAATTGTATCTTATAATGGTGTTTGAAACATTTGCTATATATAGATTAGTTTAGGAAACGTTGAAAAGGAGCCGGAAAATGAACTGAAAGGCGCATCAAGTGACGATGCTCATCCGAATGAGGCTCAAAATTGTGCTGGCATGGATGATAATAATGATGATCAACTTGATGACGGCAATCCTTCTGAGCCGCTAGTTCGAAAAGGAACTACTTGCGGTAGAGATACAGCCGTCGTACATTCTCCTGATGCCTGTAGTGATGAAAGGAACATTATCGATTCACCACCGAAGATAGCTGACACAAAGGACACGAAGCTACGTAAACGGTAATGTAATTTGAAAATTTACTCGCGTTCACTCATTCTCAATGGTGTGTAAAAGATTTGAATCAAGAATGGCGCCTCTTTTGAATTTTAAAATGTTGTTTATTTCATGATAAGCGTACAGTATGGGACATTTCATGATTGGAGTTTTTAGATGGGGACTTGAACAATCAGCAGTAAAACTTTATGAACAATCACCAATACATAAATTAAACATAAAGGTATGACAAAATAATCCATTTGTTTGAGAACTATAAGAATTATAGTAGCTTAAAACAACGTATTTTATTAAATTGACTGCATTAATATGCACAATCTACTGTTTCTTTGAATTTGTATTTATTGTCATTTTTTGTTTTAGGGTTAGCCGAATACTTCTTGTCGTGGCTGTGGGATTCATAACTTTTTTGGTGATTGGTTTGATTGTTGTTGCGGCCATACACTTCTACAATAAACATCAAGATGCGGAAGTGGTCAAAGCGAGAAACGAACTTATCGCTCGTGCCAAAAGAAACTTGATCGATTATTTCCGTAAAAGACTCACTGATACTGAAAACATATGGGTTGATCCAACGCTGGAGCAAAACAGAGTGGTGACAACGGATTATCGAAATGGTACTAGCACAGCTTTCCTTCACAATGATCTCATATTGGTGGAAGGTGATGCCGGAACTGGGAAAAGTTTTTTTTTGAGAAAAATAATGCGCGATTGGACAAATGGGCGTTTTACACAGTTCAATTTGGCAATTTATTACGAATTTCGTCATCTCAGTATTAAAAATAGTATCAGTATTGCCGACTTGGTTTATAGTGTCGTCGATCATTTGAAATTCTTGCCCAATATTACCGCTCCCGATGTAGGAAATGCGATTCAACACCTGCAACAGACTCGCAATAGCAGTATACTAGTTATTCTTGATGGTTTCGATGAGATAAACAAGGATATATGCGACGATCTTCGAAAAATCTTGTATTCAGATTCCGGAATGACCCCAGAGACGCAGTTCAAAATCATCATTTCCGCTAGAACTAATTATGTACCCGTCACTAGTAGGAGTCGATTTAGCCGATTCCGATTAATCGGGTTCCCCGAACGGCATCAGAAAAACGATTATATTGACAAATACTTTTCTACCAACGACAAAATCGGGGATGCAAAGGCACTGAAAAAGAAACTGAATACAACTCCATTTCTAAACGACTGGGCCGTAAATCCACTCTACATGTCGTTTCTTTGCATCGTCTTTAAAGATTTGAAAGAAGGCACAGAATTGGAATTATACGAAAAAATCGTCGTTCGTCAGTTGAAACAGCATGGTTTAAAGTCCTCTGACTTCAGAAAAAGCACGTTTCAAATGTGCAGGTTTGAGCATCATAGCGAAACGTACGACATAAGGGATATAACTGGGGAAGAGTGGAAGCAGTGTCGTTACTTGCAGGATTTGGGCAAGCTGGCATATATAATGCTTTTTGCTCAGTCCAGACGGAAACTTGAATTTTCTAAAACAGAATTGCATCAATACAATATTTCAACCGATCGCATGTCAGACATCGGCTTTCTCGTCAAGAATGCAATCGGCGATGAGGAATACGTATACAGATTTCGACATACAAGTTTTCAAGAATTTTTTGCCGCTTTCTATTGTAACTCGCTAAGCGCCAGTTCAAATAAGAATGCTGACTGGCACCGCTTGATCAATATTCAAAACTTGGCTAATAATGACCGCAGTCCATCTGATTTTGAATATTTTCTGTTTCGATATGCTATAGTTAACTTGGAACGCGAGTATGTTGCCGCAAGGGCGAACATGCAACCCTTTCTGGGAAAATATAAAAGACTTGAAATCTCGATTTCTAAGGCCGATATCAAAACAAGAAAGCAACTGAAGCTTTTTTTGACACAATTTGTCAATGCCACGCATTTGTCACTATCCGGTGGCACTGGCATACTTGAAGATAATGACGAATCGTTATCAGACAACGAAGCCGTATCCGAGATGAAAAATTTGCAGGCATTAACGCTGAGTGACGGCGATCAAACAATTATGCCAATACTGGCAACAATGCGGCTGTCGCAATTGAATAGCATTGCTTTTAAAAGTGCACCTGATTCCGTGTCTGAATGGAAGAAAAGCATTGAAGCAATTTCAAAACTAGGTAGAAAATTAGAGTGTCTTAAAATTCGAAGTCCGCGAGAAAAGGAAGTTGCGGAACCTTCGGACTTTTTGAAAGAAACGGTAAACTGCTCTAATAAAGTGACGAAATTGATTATTGGCATGGAACACCGGGACAAATCATTAGCATGCGATAGTGAATGTAGCGAAAAGATGACAGATGCTATCAACTTTATTCTTCGTCATTCAGGCTTCGAAGTTATCGAGTTAGCTGTTGAATTTGCTCAGTATTTTTCGATTAACTTGAAGCAGTTTCCGTCGGCTAAGAAAATGCAAAAAAGCGAATCATTCGTTTATACTATTAGTGTTGCTGAGTTCTTAGAAAATACAACGTTCAACCTCGACCTTGCTGAATGGGAAATTCATAACGCAGACGATATAAGCGAGCTGCTTCTAGGAAAATATCCGAACACTGTTCATTTATCAATCACTGGATTGTTTAAAGAAGGCGATTTACTTATTCCGAGTTTAGTCAGGTTGCAGTCAGTTGAAATAAATAACATCAGCTTCGCTAATCCATATGAACAGACAGTTCTATTCTCTCAAAACCTTCCAGAGCTTAAAAGAGTCAAGTTTATTGGATGTCCGTGGACACTTCCTAAATGGGCAGAAACAATTCACTCTTTACGAAGAAACTCGCAGAAACTAGAGTTGCTTCACGTTAATTGCCATGACCGGTCAAGTAATTTGAACAGCCATGTCTTCATCACTGATTTCTTCAATCAACTGATTAATTTTTCAAGACCCGTTGAAAAACTGGAACTCTTTGAAAGTGATAAATCTAACCGATCAACAGAACTTGCAGATTTTAGATCAAACAGCATGACTGCGATGGTGAAAAGATTAGCAAGGAGCCAGATCTTTGCAGAGCTGGTGCTTAATCAAGACTTCGTTTCGTTTAACAAAATTCAGTTGGATCAGTTTTCGTCAGTGAAAAATATTTCAAGTGAACAGATTTTCATCATTAAAAGCGAACATGAAGAACCGTCTGAAGAAGAACACGGTAAATATGAACTAAACTCAAAAGAAATAATTTGGCGAATTTTCCGTTCAATCACTGACACTCATATTATAATTAATGCAACCCTCGTGAAAAATTTCCAAATCATTCATCGAATTATCGCTGAAAAGGAAATAAAAATGGTTAATAAAGATATTTTTAAAAATGCACTCAATGTTGATGACGAGTGGGAGACGAGCAGTTTTATGAGCAGCAAGTTTGAAGGCTGTCTCTCGCCAGGAAAGAGTCATTTTGGGTCTTTAGAGTCATTTTGCGAAGATTCTCATCCTTCTAAGGAGCTAAAACTGGCCTGTCCAAACAACACTTTAACTTTCCCGACGAATATTCTCATTAAGTTGTACCAATGCACAGCTTCCATAAATATCGAGAGAGATTACATATATGTCAAGCGCGGAAGCAATGAGTTTAAAACTGATGGTAACCTTTCATCCGTTGAGGCTGCAACATATGATGTTAAGAAAGAAAAGAACTCTGAGAAGTTTGAGATTAAATTAATCCATGCGCGACATTTTGGAAATGAATCAAATGAGAGCAGGCATTCGCCGCAAAAATTTCTAGTCGGCGTGGAAGCGATTTCAGCCACCGATTTCACGGTGGAAAACAAACTAATAACATATCTCTACATTAATTTGTCGGCAACTGATATAAAAACTGAGCTGCAGCTATATTTTCATCTCGCATTATTTCCAAATTTGGTCTCTTTGGTCTTGGCGGGAGATTTGCTTGAAGGCAACCTTAGCATTCCTCCGGCGCCGTCGCTTCGAATCGTTAGATTTGACGGTATTACGTTTTGGAAGGCAGGACAACGAATTGCTGATATGCCAAAGTCGAATTTTTCCAACTTGGAAGAGATTAATTATCACAGTTGTCCTTGGTCGTGGAACGATATGAAAAATAATTTTAAAGATGAGCTAACAAAGAGTCCTAATCCTGCATCACTGCACTCTATATGTAATAGTCCTGGTCATTTGGACAAACTGCTGATTCGTTGCCCCAACTGGTCCAACTATAATTATCAATTTCTTATTAATTTCTATACACAACTAAAAAATTGCAAAAGTGAGATTGACACATTGTACTTGTTTAAATATCCCGAAGACAATTGGCCCGGTGTCACGCATAGCGCTATGAAGAAAGTTCTGGAAGATTTAATTGACAACAAGCATCTAATCAATATTGCTGTAAACGAAGAGTTTCTCAGCTATAACCAAATAATGACTAACAACTTGCCGAAGCATAGAAAAGGTAGATATTCCAATATGGACGTTTATATTTTCGAATCAAAAAGAAAAAACAGTAAAGCAAAAAGCAAAACATGAAAAATATAGGAATGCATTCGCATCCCTTTAGCACTAACCGCAAAATCGCCGCATCAATAAAATGCTGAAGGGGAACTGACCAATATGGACAGCAAAATATCAACATGAGAAAATATATGAATCTGAAGAAAATACTGCTGATGCCATGTTGAGCAGTTTTAGTTCTCCACTCACTGCAAAATTTAGGCGAATTCTGGATTAAGTTTGCTACAACTTATTGAGCGACAGTTGATTGAACGTTCCAGCGCTTTTGATCAAGAATTTTAGCTGGATTCTACCATAAGAACTGTGCAGACTACAACTGCACTGGAAAGCGCCATCAATCGGACTGTTTTATTTATACTCATGTTCCTGAACGATTCTTCAAGAACATTTGAAGAGCGTCGAATATCGATTGATATCAGACTGAATAGCAAAGTCGAATCTAATAACGAAACTAAGTGCGCAGAAAAAGAGTGAACAATGAGGATATGTGCGTATAATTATAGTATCTTATTTCAGATTCGATGAAATAAACTTAAATGAGACTGAAAACACGGATGCGAGAACAGCGCTTTGCTCTGGTTCGATTCTAATTGTAGTTAATTCAACTGTTCAAGGTATAGTATATTTGTGCAACTGAACGCGCTTTCGAATTCTGATGCAATGTTAAGAGGTATCGATGAAAGAAGCATAATAGAATACTATTAAAGCTTTTCATGCGTTCCAGCTTAGTGTTCACTGGTAATGTTCACTTTGCCAATCAATCCGATAGTTACACAATGTTCTTGTCACCACTTGTTAATGCTCGCTATGATGCTGCCGTCTTTTAGGACAAAGCTAACTGTGATACTAAGTTTTGTCATATTTGATATCATATATTCAAGATATTTTAAGATGAATCATGATAAATATATGTGGGGGAATGATTATCTTTCTCGCTTTTATTGATGAATGTGGCAAGTATTAGTGATTCTTCAGCACAATAAAAAAAGGCTGTTGTAATTGTGCTATGCAATAAAAAATCTGATTTCACATAAGAGTGAAATTTCACGGCTACATTTAAACAGTCACAGAGCTTCAGAAAGTAAAAGCACTAGCAAAATTAAAAACCATTTCGCTATTTACAAGTGAAGTGAATAATAATGACGATCTGCTACTGGCATACTATTTATAAAGAGCAGCGAAATTGGCAATATCGTCAAATACCTTATCGTTATCATCATTTCCATGCGTACCCCATACACACATTGAGCATTCTCGAAGTTTCCCATATTTTGGCCCTTAAACATCATTCCTAGAGCTAAGGGGACGCTTTAGAAGCGAAGGAAATAATAAAGTGATCATGAGATACATTTGCATGATCAAAGTTGGCGTTCTCTGTTGTGAGCGTTCATTTGGAATAAGGCCCGCATTAAGGAAGTTACAAGTAAATATTGCCTTCTTATTGATCACTGCACGTCGCTGTTCTCTTTAACCTCATTTTCATGCCGCTCTTATGAGAAAGCTATTCAAAGGAGCAGCCGATTAATTCTAACCTCCAAATGCTCAGCCGACTGAAAATCTCTTGAGCAACGGCTCAGATCTTTAAACATTAACTGCGTCAACTATAATGCAACGCACATATCGTGTTGACATTCGAAGTTATCATATCAAAAGACAAAAAAAGGAAATTGAACTCTTTTGATAACTTAAACATTAGTCCCGTAGGATACGAGTTTACTGTGATTGTTTGGCAGTCTTTTAAGTCCTTAGCTTTTGATGTTAGCGTACCGGCCAGCCTGCTTTCAAGCTTCTAAATAAGGTGCTCGCCACAGAGATGGCCTGTTAAGCAGCGCACCTAAAGTTGAACAGAAAATTAGTAACATTCTCTTACATCTTTCTTGCGGGCACGCCAAGTGTGAATGCCGTTTTTAAAAAATGAATGCCACAATGACAGTTATTGTCCATTGAACTGCCTTATTTAGCGAAACATTATAAAAAAGCGCGAATTACAATGCTTGTTCAATGAGATTGAACAGAAGTCAAAGTCTTAACCGAACTATCGAATGTAATGGCAATATTGTCACCTTTTTCATATGGTGCTTATCATAATTCAAGATCGCAGATGAAGGATAAAACTTAAGCTTTTTCACTTAGTCCTACAACGAATTCTTACCCATAAATAGTAAGCGTATTGGTAGTAACTTGGGTGCTCCTGTCTGATACTACCGGCGTCGGTACCCTTTCTTGTGCCTTTCGTTTAAGAATTTCCCTCCTGATTCTTCTACCAAGCGGTTTATACTCTTTGAGAATACATCAGCCATCGCGCGCAGAGTGGCTATGTAGATATTGTTCCGTTTTGCCCTCAAGGAACGCTAAAGAAACTAAACTGTCACATAGAGCTCATCGCAGGCCTTTCCTCTTGAATGCTTCAAATGAAATTACCCAGTAAGCTGCGGTCGGACGAGTCGACGACGGCGATATTCCTACAGCGGTAATCGGATAGAAACCCCAACCGATTCTCGGCCGATAATCACGCGCAAATTATGTTGGTGAATGCATCACAAAGCACCGACATCACGACCGACGTAACAATAACTAAAATTTTAAGGAAAAAAGTGTCCAGGAAATTTTTTACTCATCTTGAAATATACCTGATGGAGCAACAACAGCATATTTTGATCATCGCGTCTCACAAAGCTACAAATGACGCCTTCGGGTGAACGCTGCGAAGATAGCAAACCGAAATCTTCTGCATCAAATCGCATTTGTAGAACAGTGTGCAACGAACATTCAGAAATGGACTGATGCATCAGCATGTTCTAATAGACGCCCCTGGGTCATTTTAGCGTAGTACTGTTGCCTTAGGAATCACTTGTGCTCTAATTCAGGAACGAATTTTAACTTTGCAACTTGTAACAGCGCACGCATCTGTGATCTTCATATTTCTCATATTTTTTGTCGACACAGAACTTGCTTTTAGGAAAAAGTGGCACGTTTTGATAACATAACATCGAATGGATATTTCAAGGCTTCATTATGGTTTGAATTGGATTCCGTGTAACTGACTCTGTACTCGGGTTCAAACACAGCGAATTTTCCTAAATGTAAGTAATTACATTTGACATGTTGCCGCGGCGAATGGTGAGATAAAAAATCGTCAAAACATTGACTGCAATATCATTGAAAAGCAGTTTAATGAGATAATTGGTCGGTGCAATAATCTGCCGAGAATGTAATTATATTAAATCAAAATCATAGAAGGATGATGAACAACCTACAATTTGCCGATGGAGAAGCGTCATTTGCATGTTTCTACATACGCTCAAAACTGTATACTAATACTCGTCTATAAATGGCCACCTCATACCTCTGTTCCTTCACTCGGCTAACGTTACCGTGTCCTGTAACACTTAGAGGAACTATCGAGACTTCCGTGGTTCGAACCCAGTTCTATCTACACGTCTTCACTAGGAGGTACTGTCCTTTACTTTTCTGTTACCATTCCCATGTGAACATTAGAGGTGTTAAGATTTCGTAAACATGAGAATAAGAAATTGGGATGATTCCTTTCAGTATACAGCTTTGAGCAGTATTCTGCCGTTAGAGAAAGTGTTGAGAAATTACAAAGCGAAAGCAATTCAAGAATATGCCAAAAAATATTCTGCTACTCATAAATGATGATTTTACTGTAACATTTTCCGTAAGATAACCGTAAGCTTTGGCTTGAGAGAGTGCATCGTCGAACTGGACTACGCATTCTCGGTTTATGATCTGCTCATTATTACACGCTTACAGTAATTACAGAAATCTGCTTGCAAAACTGAAGAGTGATTCTTAAATGTAACTGCTTACTGCAGAACATGATAGAAGTTTTGATGGTGCAAATCTTTGAGCGCGTGGAACATTCGCTAATGAATGTATGCTGATGTTGAGTGATTAGCCAGCATCGCAATCTGTCATTGTCTTTCGCTTTTTAGCATAGATTGGGACTTTTTGGCGTGGTCAAGACAAGAACAGTCAAACGTCAAGACAAAGACAGTTCACTGCTATTTACTGTAAGTACCACTTATTGACATCATTATCACGCGCGCAATATGACGTTATCCCAAAAGTTCATGTATAGATGGTGATTTCGGTTACTTTTTGCCCTATTTTGTTACATCTTCAGACCATAATTATGCTTGTTAGGTAAAGAAACCTTGTGGGGACTTACCAGCGACATCACAAAACTTACCAAATTCGTAGCAAATTTCTCAAACTCAGTGTGAAGTTGGTGCATGCCATGTACATGATCTTTCAGAAACTTTTAACTTCTCGTTTGTTCTACCCACAACTACATTATTTCCAATATTCAAGGCCAGAGCTGTTTAGTATTTGTCAGTCTTAAGGTAAGCTTCTTTAAGTTTTCATAAGCAGTTTCCGCATGGTTAATGCCAAAATAGTTGGTAAAACAAAAAACTCTGGTGAAGTTTTTTCACTGATGGTATTTGTCTCCATTCTTTCATAGTAATATCCTATCAGGTACCGATATAACAGAAACAACCACGTACTACTGTGGTTCAATATGACATAACAAGGAACAGTCGACTTTCTTTCTCAAAGCTATAGCAAGCCAGTAAAGCAAGCAAGCGTGACCTCCACCGAGTTTGAAGATAATAAAACGCAACTGTAGTTCCTTGGTATACGGTCAGCTGCTTTTGCGAGTCAGCACTCCACACATTTATCGTCTTTTTCTCTCAGTAACAATCAAGATTTTTGACGTGATCCAACGACAAAACAAAGACAATGTACAAAGAATATCTGTAAGTTCCTTTTATTTGACAGTATTAACGGTCCCATAATAATAGATGTTCGCAAACATTCATGCACAGGCGGTGCTTAAAGTTACTCTTTGTCCATCCCTATTACAACACCTTCAGACCACAACTGTGCTTTTGAGATAAAAGAAACCTTGTCATATAACTATAGACGCTCTTCTATCCAAAAATATCTATGTATTTTCATCATAGTTTCGTGTATAAACTTTAAACATAACCTAGTACCTGGTCATTTCTTAACCAGTTTTGTTAAATTATGCTTTATGACGGGAGAGCTGAATTTAACATGGAAACTAAAAACTGCAAAAACGTGACTTGAATTAATGTTTCTGTATACCGTTAGATTGTAAATGGTGAGTAGATTCCGAAAATGCGCGCATGCTTGCAATTTGATGCGCAAAGTGAAATTTATGTGAGAAATGAAAAACTGAATCTACCTTTACACTCTTTAAAAATATTTTACAGATAATTTACTCGCATTTCAAGTTTAAGGCATTCTCACATTAAAAGCTTTATTTAATCAAAGTCTATCCAACGGCATCATAAAATTTATCAAACATGTAACAGATGCATTGGCAAATTCAGCTTAAAGCTGTTACATGCTCTCAGCTTGGTTGTCTTCATTTCAACATTTGCATTAGTATCAGCCTTTCCTTAATGAGTTGGTGATTTCTTCACAAGCAGAAGCTTGTACTTGACTGAATACGTTTTGAAATGGTATTCTAGATCAGTCATCTGGGCACACAGTACTATATCATGCAGTTTGGCACAATGCACTAGTTGTTGTCTTCCTCTTTTTAGTATCAAAACTATAGCCAGAGTCGGCAACCAACGCAGGGGACCTCGACTTTCTCTGCGCTTAGACCGCTCAATCGAATACTCAAAATTATCTTTGCTAACATTAGAGTCTTCCTAGGAACTAATATTGGTCATATCGCAAACAATTCCAGCATTAAGAATGATGTGCGGATCTATATTTTAGCAAAACGATAAAGCAGCAGGAAAAAAGTGCATCAATACGCGGAAAGCAAATTAGACGAGATTTTGTCAAATTTCTGCAAAAACGCGCCAATCGCTTTATATTGCCAAAAAAATGGACGTACCTGAATATTGCCAAACATCTATTCGACATTATATTCTGGTTCATGATATATCTCATGGGAGGTTATCTTACTTTCGTATTATTGCTGCAGCTGATACAGCAATATCAAAGCCAACCGACGGATG
>NIUQ01001465.1:0-30064 GCA_002796945.1 Plectus sambesii
AGTTTGAATAATTGCGTTCGAGTTTTAATTACCTGTATCGGTGTTTGTTTTTTCGTCTGCGTTATGGAAAAATTGCAGCTTCTCCCACGTGTAATGGAGATACTGTGCATCGCCAGCACCTGGAGCAAATGAAGCGAGCCATAACTGATTTATGGGCGCAACTGAGGGACAGAAGAGCTACACTGGTCAACAAAATCTATCAGGGGACCCAACTCCTGTTGCAAAATGAACTGAACGTCATCTACCAGCTGCAGTTTTGGAAGAACAAACAAAAAACCGCTCAAATTGGTGCGCCATTCGACGAAAAAGATGCTGATCTGGACAGAATTCACGCTGAGTCAGCCATTTTTTGCTTTCTTCTACCCGATAAAGGGATATTGCCGCTCGAATATCCTACTAATTTAATAAAGATACCTTCTCCTTTAATTATTAGATTGTCCCAAAAGTTCATGTACAGATCTCTTGAGTTTAATTTATCATTCTCGTTCGACTGTGTACAAACTGATAGCATGACATCTTTGGGGGTTAATCGTAAGCGGAAATTTCCATTTCATGAATTAATCTTCCACTAGCAGTCATCTGCGCAGTCTCCTCACACTCAAAATAATAATGTGAGGCGAAATATTTTGCCTTTGATACCATGATTTTGCGCTTGTGAAAGACAAGAACAAAGGTCTCAGTTATCGGAATTGAGATGCAGAAATCATACGAAGAGTGCGCTACCTCAATCCGCACTACCTAGGCCGCTACGCAACGTTATAATAAGAGCCGGGAAACTCCAGGCATGTATGTACGAACTTTAAGGATATTGCTTAACCAATACTTAATCTAAAGACGATTTAACGGGAAAGATAATGACCGCTCAACGGAGCCAGAAAATAATATTGCAATGTTCCGTAGAACGAACATCGCAAATCTTGTATCGTTTCGTACGATTTGCAGTTTCGACAGGCTCTTCGATCACATATCAGAGCTGCGAAAATTTTCAATCTGGCTAATTGGAAAACTAGAAGAGAAACTTCCGATGAACAACCAAGAGGAAATCCAAAATTTCATCACACATTTGACTGATGTCATCGAACAGCTGAATATGCTGTATAGAACGCTGATTGATAGGTAAGGATGAAAGCGGTTGAACGAAAAGTGGTGCTTTTACTACAACTGCGCGCGATATACTTTTACTGGTATATGTCTGATGAACGGGAAGAGATAAAGTGTCCTAAATTCACAATTTATAGATTATCTAAATTATCAAAACTGCTCAAAGACTATGAGATTTAAAAGAGTGCTACGTGCTAACTGACAGGCTAACATTTAGCCTTTAGAAAATTTCCCTTCCATATTTTCCGAGTTGGACCTTCATCTCATATAGTAATATCATCAGTTGATTATGTCTTACCGCAGATAATTTTATTTGGTTAAAATTAATATTATAGAGGCAATAGGACAAAGGGGCTCAAAGAGCAGTACAATCGCTCAATGCTTACATTACTTTCTGTCAAATGGCCATTGACGCATTCATTATTTTTTGCTGTATTTTAGGCCCAAATATTGCTATAAAGAAAATATCGCGAAGTTTAGACTAGTCATCAGAAATGAGTACTATTTACAGAATTCTGTTGGTTTCCCAGCAGCCAGAGCCCGTATTGAAAACACAACGTAAAATCAATCCAGTCGAGTTGCATTTCCTGGCGGCTGACAAGCTGGGAATCAGGCAGCAGCTGGATAAAGCCACCATTTGTGTGGATATTATAACCGAAGAAGTGGCAAGACAGCTTTGTACGGGCGGTGACGTCAACTTAACAGATATGTGAGTACTGTAACTTCTTGTGTACAGGGTAGCAGAAAAATTAACACTAAGGCGCTATAATATGTTCAAGTTACTTTTTAAAAAGAGACACGGGTAGATTGGTATTAGATTTCTCCTTAGTTATATAATAGATCAACCCTGTACATCCATTTGCATCAATTTGCATCATTTTGCTGTCAAAAAAGTCTGACTAATATAATTTTAAAAATATTCTGTATTAGCGAATTGGGGAATACACGAAAGTAAATTATCTAGGAAAGAAATACCAAGGTTTATTAAGTATACGGTATTTTGACAATGTACATCTTCCAATTTAACTGCATGTATTTCAGCAAGACAATTGGAACGCTAAGTAACGACAAGGAGAAGTCGATACAAAATAAAAAGCGGCAAATGACAGTTCAGTTTGGCAATAGTGTAAGCTGGTATTTTGTATATTCCGCAAATTCTGAACATACATTTGTGAATTTAGAAACTGTTGAGCGTTGAGCGACGAGCACCTTCTGGTGTAAAAGGAAATCAGTGTTCTAAAAAGGAGCAGAAATATGTGCTCCTGTTTCGCTGCAGCCCGCTAAAGATTGAGCATATTGGTGAAATCAATTTGTGGGTAAGTCAATTCTGAAATGGCGCTCATAAGCTGCATCTTAACTGTAATTAAATTAAAATTGAACAGAGCTCGATATGAATTTTGACCGTTTTTTGCAGACCTTGTCGTTGCCAGTTGTAGTGAGTGTCCATGGATCCCAGGACTGCGAGCTCTACCTGACGATTTTTTGGCAGAGAGCGTTTGGTTCCATCGACTACGTAAGTTTGCTCACCCGCTATCAATTTTCATTTTCCGATGAGAACTTCTATCATAATATTTTCGTCGATATTCATTTTTGCAATTTCATTCTCTATTTTCTGCTGCATTTCCCCTCTTCGGGTGTCCAGTTGATAGAATAAACGTGAGTATATAAGAGGCGGGACATTATGGAGACATCGTCTACGGTTAAATTTTTTCTGCATGATTTAGAGTAAAGCTCATTTCGCCCTTGCCTCTTGGTGTGCCATGCTTCTTGTGCGGCGACGCGTGGATAAATAGCGCTATTGCATTCATATGCTACCGGAAATAGTATGGGGCAATTACTCGCAGTCGCTAGTGGTGCAAAGTTGATTTCTACCTTATTACGTTGCTTAATTTTGCGGTAGTATCCGCCTCCTACCACCTCTACTGAACAGCGTGGGTACATGAAATGCTGAAAATGCAAGATATGCTCTCAATGAAGCGCATAATATTGATTTGACTTGGAAAAGTATCTTTGGAAGAGTGAAATTGTTATAAAAGACTTCTCGTTCCAGTTTCCATTTCTTCGCTCGCTGTGTTTCCATGAGGACACTTCTATCAATGTGCTACCTTATCCTCTCAAATGAACCCTCGCTTTCAAATCATCACCATCAAAACTATTAAAAACCTGCTTATGTAATGGAACATTTAAAAATAGCAAACTAAATCTATATTTCAATTTAGCATGACGGCAATGAGGAGGACACGCTGACAGTCCCATGGCCGCACCTGTCGCAAGCAATCGTACATCAGTTTATGTCATTCACTGGGGCAAAAGTGCCTCTTTCCGAAACCGCCATGGAATACGTAGCGGAGAAACTTTTTGGACGACCGCAAATTGAAGATCCGAGACGAGAAACGATGTTTATCACGCTTGAACAGTTTGCAAAGGTACGCGAAAAGAGTCATTGTTTGACTATTCGTCGAATAGTCACGTATTGTTAGTGAGCTTTCGGCCTCGATATATAGGACGCTTCTTCATTCAAAATTTTCTCTCAGATTAGCCGAATATGAAGCTGAAATCTATGTCCATTTTGGAGAATCACCGTGGTCAAACAATTTGGTTCTTATTTCACTAAAGCTTAGTCACTCAAATCTGAGCTCAAAGTACTATTTTACCGACTAATGATCAAATAAGTTCCAGCTAGTTGATCTCACATCTTAACGATACCTGAGATATGAGACAATATGAAAGCCAACTGATATAAGATCTTAGGGACAGGTGCAAGTGCTATACGCCACGACTCAATATTTTATTAAAACTATTTTGCAGGTAACCATGAGTGACGAAGTCGATTTCTCTTGTTGGGAATGGCTCTTTGCCATCATGCAGCTGGTCAAACACAAAGAAGTGCTTGAGTTTTGGAATAACGGTACGAATGACAGGGTTTTGTTTAGTTAATGCTGTTCGAAAGAGCCAGTAAAGCTGCCTTTTCTTTCGAGTGAGCGGTAGGTCATGATCGGCACTGAACGAGAGCAAAGATATGCCATTTCCACTTCTAACGGGACATTTTCCAAATCGAACTTCAAATTTAATTGGATAAATTTTCTTGAAACGAACGTCACAAAATGTCCTGTTCGACTTAGAAAGTATCTGATTGAAAGTGGAAAAGTATTTCCGCAATTCTCCTCAGTGACTGCTCCTTTTCTCGTTACGTTGAAGCCCTTATAACAATATGAATCGAACTCAATAGTTTCTCATTGTCCATAAAGTACACCATTGAAAAAGTTTCATGATTTAACTTTTCAGGTTGGCTCATTGGATTTATCAGCAAATACGAAGCGATGGAAAAAATGAAGATTGTACCTGATCAAACATTTCTTCTCCGCTTTAGTGATCGAGTCAAAGGAGCCGTGTCGATCGCTTACGTCTCTGACAGTGTCTATGCAAATGATCATAGAGGTGGGAAACTAGATATATAACCGAATAACCAAATGATGATCGCCCCTAGCCGACGAGTTCGCTCGTCCATATGCTCCCATTAGCGTTCAAATTTACCGTTTCCTCTTGAAAACGGACACATTTCAAATCAAAAAAGATACTATTCTTTAAAAATTCAGCAGGAAGTTCAACTTGATTTGGATGGTGTACGATTAAAAGTAGAAGTGGTATAATGTTGCAGTTGTTCGAATATGCACCCTTTGAAATGGCTGCCCTTTGCGATTAATACCTTAATGCAGTGCTTTTTTCAGAGCGCCGCACTTTCCATTTGCATCCGCTTGGGGCAAGCGAGCTGCACAAACTATCGCTCGTTGAAAGAATTCATAAACTGCAAGATATACAGTAAGCCAATTGTAAATTTTTTAGTTGAATTATCGAGTTAAGGCGCTATCTTTTGGCGGAACTGTTTATTGCGTATTGCAATAGTAATGTTTATCAGAACATTTACGCAAAAAGTACCGCAATAAATAAATTATATATATATATTATTTTTTCAGATATCTGTATCAATCGCAAAATAATATTGAGAAGGAGAAAGTAGTTCGTCATTTTGCCACGATAAATGATCAGTCAAGTGTATCTACTTCAAGTGCAGCTCTCGGTTACGTGAAAGCGGAGATTGCTGTGGTTGTTGAGTAAGTCAAGGTGGAACATTTGATCTGCTCAGTTTCATCGCTCTTAACTGCAGACAGAATGCGTTTGCGCATGCCAAGAACACCCCTTCGCCACAACCGCTGTCAAATGGAGACATGAGTCAATTGGGCCAATCCTACTCCCCTGTTGTTGATTGCAACTCCGACAATATGGAAGTGTAAGTATTGAATACGATTTCTAATCGAGGGATCAATCACTTAAAGTTATTGCGTTTTAGGAAAGAAGAGTTCTCTTGCGCGTTACTGACTAGTGCCCTCTATTTCTCACTCTAAATTTGGTTCAGTTGAAATTCAATTTCTATTTTTCTTTGTTAGGTGTGAATAGTAGATCTTCCTTATGTTGTGATAGTTTGGAGCTCTGATGAAGATTCAATGTTCCGTAAAGCTTACTGCAAACACCATGTTCTTCACATCTGATAGTTTTGAATCACGAAAAGACCTTACTATAAAAACGACGCACTTTTAAACTGTCTTTTGAGTGAAAAATAATATTTTGCGAGGTAATCTGAGCAATCGTATTTCCCGTTTGGCAATTAGAACACTAACTAGTTTCTTTTGTTTTATCGACTAAACGCAATCGCTATAGACAAATTACCGCTTGAAGCTAAACGTCTGTGAACGATTTCTTCTGTAACATTAATCATGTTCCGGAAAATAAAACTGTCATTACCGAATTAATCCGAATAATTGCATCTTTTTATCCTTAAGTACAACTATTCCGAGCTCTTTAGCACCTCTTGGGCATTGATGAAATTAAGGCCAAGCTACGTTTCTTTCTGCTGTCTCAAAGCCGTTTGTAAGGTGGCGGCATTGTATAGAGTGGAAAAGTATTCAACTGGAGGTCATTTTCAGAGAAACTCGTGTTTACCAATTGCATCTTAGAGACAGAAACGAGGGTGAAGAAAATGATGATGGGAGTGCGTCCCTTTCAGACGGGCTTGTAACTTTAGGGTCTGGGATCTACGAATCCCTGAAGTCTTTCAATTATGCCCTTTTAATTTAAATATGATATTTTTATACCTTTAGAGCGATAAGTGTGAATAAATGCCGCAGTGCGGTGGCAATCACTTTTTGAAAGAAAGATCACGATGACCTATTTTGGGTGAGCTCTAAATATAAAGGCGAAGTGCGTCAAAGGGAGGATTGCGTACTCTTGAAGAATCGACAAGTGCCAACCTTTGCTGAGTAGCGAGAGTGCCAGCAAATACTGTGAATAATGAACGAATTATTGAAAGCGTTTTCAGGACATCGGCTGATGATTATCCTCGCGATCCTGTAAATACATTTGATGCCAGGGCTACAGAAAATGCACCATGGGCGGGCGCTGTTAACGTCGGAGATATTCGACTTCCAGGCGTCGGAACGTTCTTTAGTAAGAAATTCGCCGAAGAGCCGATGCCACTGCTCGATGTCGCTGACGTCGCAAGGGCGTTGAGTTCTTAATTTACTCTTAATGTTTTTAAGCGTGTGCTCGTCTGAACTATATGACTGATGCAGGATATATTTAAACCTGAAAGCCTTGTTAATCCGCAATCAAATTTGTATGCTGTTGTACAGTGATGGAGGTTTGAGAATTCAACTGTTGTTTGTTCATGTTTTGTTTTCTTCTTTGTTAATGCATCTATACTTTTATGTTTTGTTCATATTCCAGACACGTGTGAGCAATAGCTTATCATGCAGTTGTAAAGTTTAAACTTTTTTTAAACCGTTGTTACGGGGCTCATATATCCATGTTGCATGTACGGAATATGCAATGAGTTGTAGAAAGATTTTGTGCTATGAATTAAACATGTTATTGTATGCAACCTGCGTATGCTGGGATGTAAAACTGCAAATTTGAGCTGGAGACGGTAACAAACTAAATCCGGACGCGAGTGATGCAAAGATCATGAGCTGAAGCAGAAAGCAGTATGATGCAGTCTTCAAAAATAATTTTACTAAAGATATGAAGTGCGCTCAATCGATCTCTACTATAATGAGACACACACTCGGAAACAATGAGAATAAAACTTGCTTACGATAAAGACGGCATAATAATAATTGCTTATGGCATCGAGCTGATAAAAGCATATCAAAGTACTAGTTCTACTATACAGTAAATGAAAAGAGCACCAGAGACGGCGGGAAAAAGTCGAAAGGAAGCAATAAATAACAATCAACCGCAACGCCATTGAACTTCAGTAAGGAAAATATCGTATTCGATTTGCGTAAATCCACTATTATCACGCGAGCTGGAACATCCCCGTACCGCGAAAAACATCATCGACATCATTGAAGACCACAAGAAGACACGAGGAACGTACAATCGGGAACATGATTAGAGCTCAGGAGTGGCAGCGGGGGTGATCGCATCTCGCGTGGATATCTACCGTACTCACAAAGATGGGCACTGATTGACGAGAAGGACTGAGTCTGGGGGCGAATTCGAAAGGATAGAAACTTGATCGAACAGGGTAATTTGTCTTAACATTTTACTTCTTCCAAAATCTCTTTATCGTAAATAGTGCAAAGTGTATTTAGTTAAACTATGCACATGAAGTAAATTCACCGTTTCCATTTAAATTAGTGCCCATTTCTGCGCGTTCAGAAGCATTATTATCTTAGGATGGCGATGAGACATTATTAACGCAACTTTCGTATATATTACATACCGCATTCTTTATCGGTATTGAGTTGGCTAATAATGCTCGTTTGTGCAATGAATTGCATCACCAAAGTAGGGAATAATATATGGCGTCGTTTATATAGTAAATGCTGGTATGGATGCTGCTGTTGTAGGCAAAGTTCTAGTGGTGGTATTTGACATTTACAGGACGGGCATGCTGTCGAGGTCCTGCAGAGGGATGTCGGCAGTGTTGTCCATGTCCTTAGAGCTCATGATGTTCTGCAGCATTGAGCGCTCCATCACCTCTCGGAACGAACCGCCGTTGCACGCGTCCTTAGTGCACACGCACAACAAGTTGCCCAGCTGAAAATATAATGCTCTCATTTAGTCTTCTCAAGAAAGCGTAAACGATTGAGAAATCGCGGAAGTATACCTTCATTTTAAAGAATTTCGTACCAGTTTTGTCTGAACCGTTGCGGGTGTGGGCAAATATTCAACTGTTTAGAACAGAAGATACAGTAAAAAGCGTTTGTAATGATAACGCTTAAAACAGTCGTGTTTGGTGTCCTATGTTTTCTACCGGTAAAAAATTGTTAATAACGCTAATTAGCTTATGTCAATCCCAATCTGTCGATCTCCATTTAACTGCATAAACGCTTTTTACTCCATCTTATTTTGCAAAAATAACTGCTGTACTTCATTTTAAATAGAGCATTCTAGTAAAATTTTTTAAAAGCTCTTAAGTATTGAGGAATAGAGAAAATTCACGCGATATGTAAATACCCTCCAAATCCAAACTGATTTTTATATTCGTTCAAGATGATCGTTCAAAAGGCTCGATGAGAAAACTACAATAATATATAACAATACGTTGGAAAAAACGCAACATTTTTGATATTTATAACTGTCGTAAAAAAGAGGATAATGCGTAGCAGAAAGCGTTGAAACTTACGTGGGAACTTGGTGGAGCGGGCGCGAAGATGGTGTGAGGGAGGCGGTCGGCCCGGCTGCTCGGGACCACCGCCGGTGGAGCCGGCCCCGACTGAGGAACTTCCGCCTGAAACAGGCACAACATACAGTATGCCGCTATACTTCTAGACTCCTGGAACAAACTAAACGCGCGAACAAGTCTGTTTCAAGGTCTATGTACAGTTGACATGATTCTCAACGTACGCGAAAACTGCGATTTTCCCATTAAACAATCAATAGTCGTATCTTTTTAGTGTATATTGAAATTAATATCGCAGTATTATTTCAACTATAAACAGGCCACAAGAAGTTTTGTCTGAGATGAATGAATGTTTTATGGCTAATAAAATGACACTTTGGGGTAAGTTGTATTTTATAATACATTTATAATGTAAGAAACTATATTTGTTACACGTAATTATATGATTCCTATTATTGATGCCACACATTCGAATACCATCAGAAGTTAACTTTAAAGATTATTGTATGTAACTAATGTTACAAGTTTAGTCTCTTTACGAGTTATAACCACATCTCAAATAATAATTTCTCTAACATCGAATAAGACGGCAGAGAGCATTGTCCTCTTCCCTTTAAGCCGATAACTCACAAGGAGATCCTGTCGTTCTACTCAGTAAACAAGCTATCAAACGATATCTTCTTAACAAAGTCAGTTGATCAAAAACGAACTTTAGTTAAGTAAGAACTTTAATGACTATCAAGGCGCGACTCGGGTGAAACGATCATGGGCGCCGCCTGTTGTAACGACGTGCAAATGAAGCAGTGGGCGTACGGGGACGATGAAGTGCGCTCTCGCGGGTAAGGAGAGAGGCGACCGAGTCGGTCGTCGCGCCGGCGAAGGTCAACGACATGAGCGAATGCCGACTGAAACTGGCTGCTCGACCTTGTCATACCCGTCGATTAAAATCAGAGTTTTCTTTCGGTCGTTAACCGCGGCGACGTGCGCGCGTTTCCCATTTGCGTTGATAAATCGCCTGCGCGCTTTCAATTTATCAGTCGTCCTTACTTCGCGGAGAGCGCAAATCTCACTAATCGAAGGACTGATCGAAATGACGAAGGTCGAGCTGTCAACGATGGTCAATCGTATGAGATATACGTTAAAAATTGTGACAGCCTCATGGCTGTGGTCGATGGCATTGAATGCAGGGAGCAATGGAAGGCGTCTGCATGTACCCTATGCTCTCCACAATACGAGAGAACGTACATTGAATAATGCTTTTCTTTTTGGGATTTTTAACAACTGCTGCGTGTGCTTTCTACTGTAAATTGCTAGCTTAGATTGATATTCGTCCCTATTTCTTGCTTTCTGTCCACTTGCAACGATGATAAACTTGTAATATTAAAACTTAGTAAAAGTTAAGCTCTTAGCTACGACGAAATTTTTTGAATTCTTTAAAACATTCCTGAGATTCCTATAAGCTAGCAAATAATTTTAATTTAATTCGACAAATGACATCGATAAACTGAAAAGCTGATTTCCAATTTAAGAATCAATAGTCAAATTTTTGTCTCTTTAACCAAAACACTAAGAATTATTTCTGTCACTAGCAGACTCATTCGCAATACTAAATAATGCTCAGTGTATAAATACGCAATCGGTCACGAAGTATGGTAAGTCATGCGGTCCGGCGACGATAGAGGGAAGTCAGAATTCTTCATTTGGATATTTGTTTACCTAAGACAAAATTTGAACTGCTGCCAACTGTAATCTCGGCAGTGGATCATTATTTTGATCTCATCAGTTCACTCCAGACTCTTCGCAGGAGAATAATATAAAGGCAATCTTGGGTTGACGAAAAAGCAAATATATTTACCGTTTCGACGTTTTGGCAGAGCGAGCTGCCGGGGAAGAAGAGAAGATACTGGTAGATAGGAGTGCCTGGACTGGTGCAGAACTTGCGCATGTGCGATTTTCCGTCGATCGACTTGAACATCACCGTCGAGCAGCTGCTTATGTCGCCCGCACACGTCTCCAGCGATTCGACACACGGTGCCGTATCTTCATCCTAAGAATAGTGGTATTAATTGACAGTCCTCGGGAAAAGCATTTTAAGGTAGTGTAATGCCTTAAAAGTATTGAATAATGTACAGCTGCGTCAGTGAAAAGGAAAATTATTTAAAATGATGGAAAGGATGCTCTGGCCCGTGCCTCAGGACCCCTTTCGGAGCAGTCATGGAACTGGAGGGCAACTTTGAGATTGAATACTTTGGAGATTTTAAGATATCATGAACGCTCATGTTCCATCAGTAATGACAATATGATAAAATAAATTATTGAATGAAATGGAATTGCATTCTATCGTTCCATCTGATTCCATGGCAGAAACTGATTTGCATTAACAATAGCAACAAGTAACAATCGAGAGAAAATAAATTTGCACTACTGGACCATTGTTATAAGAAACATTCTTAATTTGCTGCGTTCTATAGAAAGGACTCTGTGCAATTCGATTTTTATAGGGAATACATCGAGGTTTTGCGAGAAACATAGATTTCCCACTGCTGTCTCTTCCTACGCAAAAATTGTTCATCATCTGTGTCACGAAGTCTTTATGTTCTAAAAAAATCGAAAATGGGTCCAGTGGACTTGCGTTGAAAATCGGCTCATCGTTGCCCTTATTTCGGGAGGATTTACTTTTGGGCAGTAGTTTATCGTTTAAAATAACACTCTTTTATAACAAGCCAGCAACGGAGCTGCTTATGAAGCTTAGCTACTATCGGTTTTGGGAATCAACTTTGGGCCAGCAGCAATCTTGCTTTCCAGTGATTTATTTAAACTACTGATTTTATTAATAGTCAAGTATAAAACCTCTGGCTTATTGTTGCACGTGTAGCACTGGAAGGCGAACGAGGAGGCGACGAGTGACAAAAACAAAATTATCGTGTTCATTTTCACAGGATATGAGGGGTAAAGAAAACAAGGAAGCGATGTAGTGAGCGATTTAAAAGAGATCGGTAAAAGAACGCGCCGTCTCTCTCTTTGGCGTTCGCGCGGATTTTATAGGCGAACAGCAGAGAAGAAAACCAAACGATAGAAATAGGAGTGGACTTGACGGGTCAGCGGCCGATGGCGCATTTTTCGCTCGCGGCGGTGGAAGGAGGGTTGCGGCCAGAGAAAGAGAAAGGCCACGGCCTTGAGCATCGACGGAGTTTTGGCCTGAAACTAGCGCGCAGCAGTGGTTGAAACACGCGAGACAACACGCGCGTTGTTTTCGTTTTGGGACCGACTGATCACGCGCCGACGAACGTCTTGTCCTACTCTCGCGCGGTCAATGAGGGCTAAATGGACTGTCGACAAGAACACTCATTCTGCTCGACAAGAGTATCTGCACCTGATGATAAAACTGGCGTCACTCATCCGAGATGCATGATACAGAAATAGAATTTTGTTGAAATATACTCGGTCTAAGTCGAACATACGATAATGCAAGGAAGTCGAGAGTATTTCTTGTAACTAGGTGTCTTTGATATAGTTCACACCAGTTAGCCTGCACTCAAACATGGAACAGAGCAGAACAGATTCACGAAAGGGTGCATGCAATGTCGCTCTTTGTGGTCGTAATGGTAAGCAGTATTGCTTTCCACAGCCTAAAGACTTCCCGCCGAATGAATAATTGAGTTAAGGTTGGTTTTAAATTATAGGTAGCGAAGTAATTACATGCTTAGTGTTTGGACTTTCGATAATTGTTATGGATTGCATCATATACTGGTTTCATGTTTTGTACAGTTTCAAGGTTTGGCCGACTGAACGTTGATAACTTGTGACGCATTGCTAACACTAGCTTAAAAAGTACAAAACAAGTAAAAGCCGATTCAATATCATCTAAAAATTTGAAAAAAATTGGTATTGTGATGTAAGTTCTAGAAGAAAACCTAATGGGATAATCGTTGTCGTCAATGACAAAGTACCGGTGCCACTAAATTTGACCATGAACTCGACCGACGTACATCAATCTTGTCTTTTAGGGTCTTTGCACGAGTGGATGCATACAGTAGTACTTCATAGCAACAGTTGACCACCAACGAAGTCAATACCAATTTATCAACACATTTCGTTGGCAAAAAACCTTTCCAATATATGATTTTGTTGTTTCCAAGTCTTCAGAACAATGTAGACAAGCTGTAATACATTTGCGTTGATTGTTAGCTTTTGCTCGCTGTCGAACAGCAGCGGAGAAGAAATGAAAATCAAGCCATCGTTTCTTCATAAAAAGAAGATGCTAAAATTCTTTCCATTGAAACTCGCTTTATTGCTTATTCTTTGCAATCAAAGTGATATTGTGCTGGCAGAGGAAGAGACTTTGGAAGAGACTGTCAGCAGTGTAAAAGAATTTGATATTGATCCAAATGGATACATAATTTTTTGTTTATGTATGGGTGAGTGTTAAGAATATATGTCCGCAATGGAATATGCGAACAAGTATTCAATTGCAGGTAGATTTGGAAATCAAGCGGAACACTTTCTTGGAGGACTCGCATTTGCCAAGCAGCTGAACCGAACTCTAATTTTGCCGCCTTGGAGAACATATGTTCGTTTTGTATTCTTTTCAATTAAGTTTTTATTCGGTCTAATTTCTAATTAATATCAATCTGCTGTATTTGTAATCTATTTAGCCCTCAATTTTCCACGAGATGCCATGTTTGCACGGCTTGCGCTTTTTGTAACAGCTTTATTCTATATTCAATTTTCAAAACGATATAATTTAAATTTCAGAAACTAAAAAACTCACATTTACTCAAAAAGTCTGTAAAAATTCTGAAATTGAATGGTAAATTTACAATACTGAATGAGAAAGTTACGAAATTAAACAATAACGGCTCTAAAAGAAGAGACTATTTCAATTAACCTTCGTCGATCGCTGTGACTGTATGGTGTGAGATAAATATGCGTTTATTGCAGAAGAACGTTGAATTCGATGAATGGTTCATTCCTTCGGCTATGGAAAAGTATCACAGAGTGATATTGGCGAAAGATTTTATGGCTCATTTGGCCGAGACCGTTTGGCCGCAGGAGAAGCGTTTTGGCTTCTGCTATCAGATGTACAATCAACCTATTGCCTGCGAAGTAAAGGACGGTGAGAACTTTGATGATCGTTTTCATTCATGAAAGAAATACCACCATTCATCGTAACTTTTATGTGCTGTGCATTCCCAAAAATAATCTTAGAGTTGTGAGCTGCCTTTCCGTACTATTTGTCAAGTTGTAATCTATCATATATTTCTAACTACATTTGTCAACGCAACCCCGTGACGTTGATAAACTAATTTCAGGCAATCCGTTCAAGAATTTCTGGGACGAACTGAACGTCGACTTTTCAAAAATCGTCGGTCATTCTCTCAATTACCAAGAACCACAGACGTGGATAGACACATACGATCCAGAAAACTATCCTGTAATTGCACTCAAAGGAGCCCCCGCCTCATTTCCCATGCGAAGCGAACACATTCCACTGCAACAGTTCTTACACTTTTCCGAAGGAATTCAGGAAGAAGCGACCGACATTCTTATGCGTCATTTTGGTTCGACTGAGACCGATTATGTCGCCGTTCATTTAAGGAACGGTATCGACTGGCAGCGCGCTTGCGAGCATGTCTCTGAATCAGGGTAAGCGCTGTTTTTGGTGTGATTGATGCTTGGACTTGTCTCTGAAGCTCTGAAAAATTCATTATCTTACCTTTCCCAAAATTCTGTTCTCTCCTTGTCTTATCTTAGTCTTTTCTGGTCATGGCGTTGCGAATTCTCCGTGTAAGCGAACTTCATTATATGAGAAGATACGCGCTGGGACTGGCAAATATCACCAGTATTAGCAGAATACCATTATAGACGAAGACGGTATAAACGAATTTCACCGTATACCTTTCTCTTCGTTGCAGACCAGCCCAGCCATTCATGGCGAGTTATCAATGTTTGCCATCGCCTCTGAAGCGATCAATGTGCCTGCCATCGATGGAACAAGTACTGGAGCTAACCAAGACCATCATGCGGCAAGAGAATGCCCACAAACTGCTCATCGCCACGGATCAGTACTCCTACGTTGACCATTTCAAGGAAATACTAGGAAAAGATGTTCAGGTTGTCCACCCTGATCCATGGCTGCCTGTCGTCGATCAGTACCTTCTCGCGCACTCGCGTCATTTCATCGGCAATTGCGTCTCCTCCTTTAGCTCGTTTGTGTGGCGACATCGCAAGTCGCATAATCTCGGCCTTAGTTCGCATTTCGGAATTTGAAGCGCGTCTTGGGGCGCGAATGAGGATTGTACGTCGCATAAATACGGTATTTAATTGATAACTCTCGATTATAGCTTGCTTTCCACGGTATGCTTTAGCGTTCATATCGAACTTAGGTTATACAGGCGAGCTTATACGATGATGCTTATAAATTTTTGCAATGATTTTGTTCATTTAACTTTACCATCACTAGCGGTGTAACCGAAATTATTGCGAGCATAGAGAGAGTGAGAGCTATGCGTGTCGTACCGCCCTCATATCTGTTCAGACTTGTTGAGTATACCCTACAACAACCTTTAGTCCATTTCAAGCACATTGAACGATTACGGTGAAATCGTGTGATACCGTGACGGCGCAGTTTTGTGGCCGCTTAATTATTGCAATAGTCGAGTACTGATATTATTTTGGGAATCGCTACGTGTCGTGCGCAGACGAAAAATATACCATTTCAATTTGATAATGACATTTTCCTATTTTTAAGGGGACATTTTTCATATAAATGTAACTTGAATAAGGATCTTTTAGATTGAAAAGTGTCTTTGTTGAAGTGAAAATGGTATATTTACAGCAGCGACTCTGTATAGTTAGCGTCGTAGTCCGCTGATCAGTGTTCCAGCGCGCCATATGTTTAGCAAAGAATCAATAGTGACATCCACACTTCGCGCTGCCACCGCGGCAAATTTGAGTGCGGTACTCTGAGTTATTTTTTGTATAGATCGCGCGCGATATCGCTTATACCGCTTCATGCAATGTAAGATATGGTGTTAGATCAAGTCTCCTCACAAAATGCATCTGTCACCATTGTGCCATCGCCACTGCGGGAACTAAAATTGATATTTTCATTGTTGCCCTGCTTGACTCGTCAATTTCCATCTATCCTCTTGCTCCATGCTCTATGACACGCATTTGTACTCTTTTCTGGCGCCGTATTCGTAGCCTTTCCGGTGGTCGATAAGGAAGCTGACGCCTTATAACACAAAGTAGAGTTTTATTTCGAGGAGGATCATACTTTCAAAATCCTTCTTACTATTTCGTCTTAAAAATCTTATCCGAACATTCAAAAAGTCGAGCATTCTATCATTCATCAGACATGGGATATTTGACGATTGAAAGCATATTCGACCTTTTAGGAAGCTAAAGTTGGATTTTGGAAGAATGTTCCTCCCCTTGCCCGCATTTGGAGGCTCTATGAATAAGCCTTCTGTTTGCCATTCATGGGTCATTTTATGAGTCCTTTTCTTTACTACCTCATCGAACATTATGGCCCTTTTTTCAATACCCACCTTTATGTAGAAGCTTCCCACTGGGTTCACTAAGAGTTTTCCGCAAACACAACTTTGCGTTATTTTTTCGCCCATGTTGTGTTGGTAATTGTCACAAGCCTTTATTAATTTGCCTTAAATTTTATTGCACCAAATATGCAATTGGTCCACTGTCCCAACTGAGCTTATTTTATTTAGTCATTGTTGAATTTGGTGAGAATATTTGCAGAGTCATCGAATGTTCAATTACTCAGTATTATTTTCATGATTGTGATTTTTATTCGCTTCGACTGTTCTGCTAATCAGTATCTTTGTTACATTCGCTTAAGGTTATTCGATCAAAAGTATTACCTTCTTGTTTGTGATTTTTAATTGTTTTGTTCGATCAAAGCGCCTCTTGTTTGCTGACTTGTTAGTTTGTGTTAGTAAAGTTTTATTGGGCCATTTCTTTTAAACAGTTTTTACATTTTCTGGCACAATGTCGATTCAGTTTCAGTTCTGCAATACCTTTTTTAGTTTTTTATCCATTACTACGAGTATATATCGAATTTTCATCAGGAAATAACATCGCGATGAGTCAACCACAACGTATTGCTTTTGCCATTGTCACCGGTGAGACTGTTGGTTTTGCTTTTTGACATGCATTTAAAAAAATCTTGTAAATCATTCGAAACTATTATTGAAGTCGATTTTGAAGCCAGGACCAATGCATGTAAATAACACCACTGCGTCTTGCTCTACGTTACGTAACGCCACCAAGTCCCTTATTAAACACTAAGTAATTTCGAAAGTTTAGTCCATGCTAATGTGCTTGCCTGCGTAGAAATGTAGCAATGGGTAGCTAAATAACTGTTATTAAGTATATGGTGTTTCAGTGAGTGACACTGCTTCTGCGAAGACTAAAGAAGATCTAAGCGGACCAGCAATTCATCAGTTGCTAATTGCCTCTAAGAGGTATAAAGTTGAATTTCCTTACAAAGCGTAACGACTGAATACCGATTTGCTTCATATGTAGTCAAAATATTTCGATCAATAACAAAAAATCTCGCCATGCAGTGAAGTTAGGACAGATGAGCTCGCTTTTCGGTGCTTGAACACCGTTTTCATCAAGAATGACAGTCGCTTCTTGATTTTTACGTGCATAAATTGAAAGAAAAAATATCGACTTCCAAAGCAGTTTACCTCATTCATTTTAAGATTTCTTGTTGTTGATCGGCAAATTTGACTATACAGATAATGTGAGAGAGATACAGCGAAATCCGCAAAAAGTGCAGCATATTGGGATGCGGTCAAAAACCATAGTTATTTGCGATCGTTTAGCTTGCATATTGCTGATCGAAGCCAAAAATTGCTTAATCTATTTGATTGTGCCTCCATCCGGATTATACTGTTGCCGTTTTTTACGTCGCTGAATGGATGCTTCCCTGGACCGATTTCACAAAACTAATGGAACTGTAATTACATTTCTATATCAAACATTGAGATTGCTTTTGCAAAATTGACCATTGAAATATCTACAATTTTATGTAATTCAATTACTGCTGTTGGTTGAGTCATTTTTAATCCTCTCGATCGTGTCTAATTTCAGATTTGAGGCAGATATCTCTTCCTCAGTTATCATCGCGGATGAATCGGAGGAGATAAAACAGACGCTGCTTTCACTGACTGATCGAGTCGACGTCATATTAACAACTGGAGGAACCGGGTTCGCGCCCAGAGATGTAACACCCGAGGTAATTACTCTAATATTTGTGTATAACGCTTTCTTTTGTACCTTTAAAATTGGCCAGTTCCAGAGCATATCTTCTCTTTACAGGCTACAAAGGCGGTCATCGAACGGGATTGTCCGGGAATCGTGACGGCTCTTCTGATGCGGTCGCTGCAGGCGACGCCATTGGCGGCGTTGTCGCGTCTCACTGCGGGCATTCGAGGCGGTACCCTGATCATCAATCTACCTGGAAGCCCCAAAGCCGTCAAGGTACTCACAGTTATCTTTTTTTCGGCTCTCGCGCAGGTATTAAGGGTTGGTGTCGGTACTCTTGGGGCGCAACGGGATGTGCTTTTTCAGCGCAGGCACAAATAATCGCCTACTTCAACCAGCCGCTTGAACTGATACTCTCATTGGAGAATATAATATTGCAGTCCTTTTTCAGGAAGTGAGACAGTACAATTCGTACGGCGACCATACGCCTTAGACCACCTTATTTCTCTTCCCCCATATTATATTCCTTGTTCTACCATCCGTATTGGACGGTTGGTGTGGTTGCTACTGGCGCTCAAAGGGTGTACTTAGCGGATCAGACAATGCAGTTCTAAAATAATGAATCCGTATTACACCCAAGTCATTGTTATATATAGCACCTCTTGTTCCATATCAATGATAAATAAAGTAAAGCAAAAATAAGAATGCAAAAGAAGGAATTTCCAGTGAATATCTGTGATATATTTCAAGGAATGCTTCGAAGTACTCGAGCCGATCCTCAGCCACGCCGTTAATTTGATCAAAAACCATAGCCAGCCCGTCAAGTCTACTCACGACGCTCTGCAGAAGACTGGTGTAACGAACCATTAAACAGAGGGTTAGAAAGTCTCTTATGCTCAAGAACTCATAACTTTGTGGTGCATGGTTAACGATTGATTTCAACTTCACTGCAAGAGTGATAACGGCCGACAAATATTTATGCGTTTATTTGTGATCAATTAATATTATGCTATCCTTTCCGCTTGTAAAACTGCATCACGGCCGGCGACTAGTAGCCAGCGCGTTGGGAGTTGGCAGAAATAAAAAGTATCATTCGGCATATAACAAAATAACATCGAAATAAAAAATACTAAAATAATACTGCGAATGTGGCAGTTTGAACGATTCTTTTATCGATCAACCCCAAAAAATTATTCTTTTACCCATAACATCACATCTATTCATATTTACGCCTTTCATAACAAACGCCAGGAGACTCTTCAGTTACCATCACAGGGATTCTGACATTTTTGTTGGGTACGTGTACGATACGTCCCACTTTCCGGATTGTGTTGAAGCACGCTATACGCACATGCATAACTTACTGTAAAAAATCAAGGCATTCGCGTGTGGCGTGTTTTAACGCAATCCGGAAAGTGAGATGTATCCTACTCGTACATTTAGTCAATCGGCGGCTGTGACACAGACTCATTGTGACGTCATTGTGTTATGCACTTTGCTTATTTCGGTGTCTTAAATGTCATTATGCTAATTGTTCTTCACAGTTTGTGCCTGGAAGAATTCGGCAGCCATCTCTCTTTCGGTTGCAATGTATATTATCAACAAATTAGACTCTTGCCATGGACACTGCACAGAGAAATGCTTCGTATACAAGTTGAACACAAATTTTCAATATTTATTCCATTTTCACTTTAACAAGGACACTTTTCAATTTTAAAATATCACTTTTCAAGCCAGAACATTATGAAAACGTCCTCTTTGAATTGAAAAGTGTTCTTATTAAAGTGGCTCTGGTGTATTTGATGGTAACTAAAAGGGGCCATGCAAACACCTCTAGAACGAAGACTGCAAGAAGCCTGGCTTCACATACAACCCGTCACCATAGCAAGTCGCGGCGGGACCAGCTTGAGTGAAATTTCTAATCCACAGGCTTCCGATCCATTTATTGCCGTCTTTCAGGGGACAGCCCATATGCAGTGTTTTTTCGTCAAGTAGAGTGTTTGTTAGATGGCTATAGAAGAGAAGCCCGTCGCCTTGTTGCGGCGTGAACGCCAGCTGCATATGAGGGAATATCGTGTTCCCACCACGATAATTGCCACTTAGGTACAGCAGGAAAGTACCGAGGCGGCGAAGATGAGGCGGACTTGTCTAAAAATGTCCAATACCGTTAAATTAGCTTTTTAAATGTAAATTTTCAAATTTTTATAGTCTGTGTGAATAATATGACACGCGAATTGATCGAACACATTGTTCATATTCAATAATTGTTTAACAATCAGTCATTGACCAAGTCATCAAGGAATAAAAGCTGAGATGCAAGATGATAACTGATCCCTCGCTTTTTGCGACTCTCCCCTTTCGATTTCTCTCTCAAGCCAGTATCTATGAACGGAAATATTAACTTCTATCAGATTAACTCGAACAATTTTGATTCATCATTTCGTAAAAGCAACAATATTGGATCCCTATATTTGGATCGAAATTTAAAAATTAATCTTTGTATGGCTTTGAAAGTATATACAATGGTTTAAGACAACATGTGAACGTAGAAATGACTCATTTTAAACTTTAACCTTGCACTTTCTAAAGCAGTGTCCAAATCTAGTCCCATCTTCAGCTTAGCTTACCATTTCACTGTCATAGTGAACTGTGTAGTAACCGCCCGTCTCATAGTGGGTGATCGCCATCTTTTCCGCAGCAGGTTCTATTATATTCAAACCACTGAGAGTTTTAATGGCCGGATACCATTTTTTGATAATGCATTGCGTATATGCCGGTTCCTGCAATTCATGTTAGGGTAAAGAGAAGTACTGTCCGTAAATATGCAAAAATGACAGTGCGGATTGTCGATTTCATCCGCGAACAAAAGGGAGGCTATCGATCGCAGAAAAGTGACAGCTGATGAGGACGCAAACTGATAAAACGGACGCGTGCTCGCCGTAGTTCCCAATATTTAAGGTGTACTTTAACACAAACGGCTCAACACACGCCCATTTTAATGCGCTAATCTTCGAGGTAACCGCCTATATTTGTAAGCCACCCGAATGAACAGGCAGCACTATTGTAAGACTGAGTCAAGCAGCTTACCAGGACAACGCTATAAATATCTCTCTCAATTTTGCTTCTTTCAGATGAATCTTCTACCACCATTAAAAAACTTAAGGCACTCAAACTGTTTCCTCATCAATCAGATCGCAAGGCACTGCACCAATTTTTGACAAAGGCTTGAGAATCTGATCTATCGTAGGTCGCACTAAAGACAGATCTTGTGCGCGATTCTAAAGCATATAGAGAAAAATATAGGTGAATTCCACTGTTTGCAGGAATATATCTCAATACTACTCTATGTGGAACTCGCAAATTATTGACTTCTTTCTACGCTGGCGCGTCTGGTTGTGGTGGGGAGTTCAGTACATCAAGAACATGTATACTATTTAGTATTCACAAAAGGTAATGACTTTTAAAAACGTTCACATTAAATGCTCACCTCTAATATTCCACTTGTCGAGTTTCGAATAGCCGAATTTGTCCTGGCACCGTGACCGAGTCCTCCAATAATGGCCTGTTTTTCATAAGGCTCCATTAGTTTAATTACTCGATTTGAGTCGAATTTCGAGACTAGTCGGTGAAAGACCACAACGTAGGGTTCTTCGTGGAGTATTTCTGCTTGTATTGGCATAATTCCGTGAATGAACACGTACCGGCAGTAGAGCGGCTGAGCAATTTGCTGAAAGTTTATTTTTAATGAGTGTTATTAATTTTCATGCAATATGCGAAAATTGGTGAATGGAACATGCAATCGTCTTTATTGAAGTGCTAACGCTTTCGAAGCATTATAGTTATGCAGAGTCGAAGTGGTATATCTCGAATTGGGCACAATCTATTTTTTCCAAGCCAAATCAATGTATGAAATGTCCTGTTTGATTTGGAACGAGCCCTTATGAAAATGGAAATGAAAATCAGTTTATTGAAATCTCTTTGAGAAGAGACCAATAATTTTGATGAAACTCTCCCATATTTATTGAATAAGCAATGCAAAAACATAAAACTATTCAATGACAAACCTCTTCCGATTCGCAAAGCTGTGACATGGTCAAAATAGGTTTCACAAACGGCAGCATTGAATACAAGCGGTAAAAAAAGGCCATCACCAAGTTGAAATGCCAAGAAGTCATTGAAATAATCATGATGATATTTGGGTGCTGAAGGATAAAATAGAATCACAAAACAAGGAAACAGTTCTGTATCGCTGCTCTATGCAGTGGAAAATCACATCAGTTGAATTACAGACCACTTTCACGTTCCACTGGGAAGCGAGCTGGCACGCGGACAGGCAGTGGCAGGAGAGTCACGGAGTTTCACAAAGTTTACGCTACCACAAATGGGTCAACAGGGGCAAGTCAATCGGCCGCGAACGGCATGCGGAGAAAATTAATTGATGTGTAATAACAGAGATCAGCAATGTCCTGCGTCAAGGATAGTGAAATTGTTAGGGATTGAGGAGATAATGGGCGTATCTTAACGTCGAATAACGACTATTTAGCACCGTTGTTGCAATATTTTGCTTTATCAGCTCATTAAATACACATTTAAGTTTAACTTTTACAACTAAATGCGCATAATGCTATGCTGATTGAGTCTGTCTTCTCAGTGGCGTCAATATTGATATGTCCCTAACAAATAAGCATTTATAAGACAAAGTAAACATGAAGGTAGGGAAAACAAGACAATTCGGTTCATGTTTGCTTGTAGTCAGTATCGGAGGCCATGAGTTTACAGGATCGTCTCGAGTTAGGCAGCCTCTTTTCTTATACGATAAAAGTAAGTCTTCATCAGGAAGGCCGAAAAAATAAAACTGCACATCTATGACTTAACCAGGACTCAATGACTGTCTTGGCGTCGATTCCCCTTAAGTATCATGATCCACCTTGGTTTGCACATTAGATACGATCATTGAGCCATTGATTATTTCGATTCACTCTGCGGCCAACTCTCAGTTTTGCAGTTAGTCAAGGATACTAGCTGAATATGCTGCGCTAGATATATGAGGCTCTTTCGATTGGTTATGACAAGTTGCAATTTATCGCTTTATCATAAAATTCTGCAGCGTGTTTAAACAAAGGCAAAATGTGCAGGAGCGATTTACCTTTTGGAGTTATTAAATAATTTAATATGCTGCTAATTTGTTCGATAATTACCTGCAGTCAAATTATTGAAAGTGAGGAGAATTTGAGACCTTTATTATTGTGAGGTGGTCAGACTTTGATGAGCGTCGTTAACGTTTTGTACACCCCACGACGAACTATCAAAACGGATGAATCAAACCGCATCATTTCAGAATATTCTGCGTAGCACCCTGATTCCACAGCTTGTCATTAAATACAATGCACTCTTTTGCATGTTTAAATAACCAAAGCATTGTCACAGCGTTGGCAACGATACCACGTCATCATCGTACGGGTGATGTGTTTACAACAATGGCAGAAACGTAGAAAAACGAATCATTTACAGATGTTCCAGCGGTGGTTCGGGGTTCTTTTCAAATAAAATTTGTTTTAAACAACTGAATATTTAAAAGGCCCAATAGTTTTCAGTTATCGATGATGTCGGTTATCGCAGTTGAACAACACTGGTTACAAAAACGTTTGTTCCGACTCCAAGTACATCAGCTGCATTAGCTCAGAGGCAGAGCGCCTGTCTAGTAAACAGGAGGTCGTAGGTTCAATTCCTGCATGCGGCAGTTGTTCTTTTTGCCTTTTTAAACCGGCGTCGAAACCATGTTTTCATGCTTCAGTTACCAGTTTAGAGCATATTTAAAACCTTTTACTACAAAAAATCTTTAAATTATAGCCATATTCAGTTCGAAATTGGTAGTGTTTGGCTTCAGTTTCGGCTCAAATATCGGTGCTGAACCGATTGACAGAAATGATAATCATGTTTTGGTTATAACAAGAACTGCGGCATAACATCATATAATGAATGATATATTGCTGGCAAAATTCACACAATTCATAGCATTTGGAGGCTGCTTAAATACCGCCGGTAGTGTGCAGCACTATTCGGAATAACTTATTGTTCGCACCGCGCCGCTCACTGGCCTTAATCGATGGTTTCCAGCGGCCGTTGCTACGCATCTAGCGTCCTCGCTCGTCTCTCCGTTCCCGCTGCACTCACCTTCGCTTTCTGTATCTGTAAGGGTTCGCTTAGGCGTTCCCGCTACCGCCGCCGCCGACTAACTCGTCATCGTCGTTGTTTTTTGCACTCGCAATTGTTCTTGATGTCTTGCTTCCTTACGAGCACACTAGGACCTGTTACATAGAACTGTTACGGTGCCATATTGGATGGACCTGGTGTGAGAGATTTCGATGCCTACATTTATTGGGTTATACAGGGGAGGTGATAGCAGTGGCGGTAGATGGACAGGTAGATGGATGTAATAATTGCTTGGTACAGCGCGAATAACATATTATATACCGGCCGCATTAAAAGGTAGTTGTGTTTACCTTGAGCGTCCGGCGCGCAATCATCTAAGCAGTCATCAGCCTTTGGAGAGGCTGAGTGACCACTTAGTCACACATTAAAGCGAATACATAACAGAACTTTTGCAATAGCGGAATCGCAATCGCAGAAAAGTGGCACCATTCCGCAATTATGCAATAGTTGCAAAAAATACGTGGAAAGAGTACAACAGTGAATGATATGTTATGAAAGTTATGAACTTAAACTGATTATAACGGTTAGTTATCATGTTGGGACAGTGCTCAAGTCCGACTTTAGTATTGAAGAGAATTCTGTTATGCACTCAGTGCTGCGGTATCATGTCATTCGGCTTGAAGTACAAATTGCAAATTTAAACGCGCCATTAAGATTGATACAGAACTGTGGAGTTGCAGTTGCAGAATGGCGAAAAGTTTTATGGAACAAAAATTGCAGATTTGCATTTGCAGCTCTTTCAGTTGCTGAATTGCAGTTGCAATTTACGTTGAGCGCCATGACGTCCACGAGTGGTCAGTCGGACTATGGCTGCTCTGTAAATGATCTGCGAAATCTGATGGAATATCGCGGCACCAAAGGCAAAATAAAGGTATACATGTGCAACTGAACGAAATGGGTATTACGAATAATACGTGTCGATTCGTCCCGTTTGTTTCAGATTCAATCGGACTTCGGCGGCACAGAGGGACTATGCAGGCGCCTCAAAACCGACTCCGTTAGCGGTATACCCAACACCACCGAAGAGCTTAAGCGGAGACGCGCCTATTTCGGCGTTAACGAAATCCCTCCCCATACCCCTAAAGGCTATTTTCAACTCTTCTGGAAAGCCTTGCAGGTAAGCGATCTCTTTTGTGGACAGAAAAGCTTTCCTAGTTAACAGTCAAAATTTCCCAATCAGTAACAGTAAATCATAGATTATGAAGGGCAGACCGCTTCGAAAATAGATCGCCCTTCTTTTTATCAATTTTTGCGCGCAAAAATCAAGTAACGAATATCATTCTTGGTGATTATCCGTATTCAGGCACCGAAAAGCTCATTGCCAACTATGGAGCCTGGCCTAATCTCATTTTAATGATCAAATATTTTTGATTATTTAGCGAGCTTTGTTTATACCTGTACTTAAGCGACTAGCTAAAATCACCGATATAAACGCATTCTATTGTAGTTCAGACCTTTTCTAGGTAACCCCTTTTTTACTGACAATTTATTGAATTATCGAGTGCACCTCATTTCAGAACTTGCCGTTGTTCTTGTTGCTGGTGTTCGCAAGTGTCTCTTTGGTTTTTCTTCCCTTTTATAAATCGCTCGACGATGGAACCGGCGGTGGTGGTGAGTGGCTCTGCTTCGTTTTCTCTCTTTAATACCACTCTCTAGTGGAACCACTTAGTTAGACTGGGAGAACGCCAGATACCAATTGTGGATGGCTTTTGGCGTTCCTCTTTTCCAGCTTTGACGCGTACGGGCGCGTTCGTGAGCTTAACGAGTCATATGAAATGTATCTATTAGATGTGTAACGGGGACGAGAAGCAGGATATTCCAGGGACGGGAAATTTCCCGTTCCGTTACAACCACAGCTGAGAGCACCCATTGTTTCTGGAATGCGTTAGCCGTCAAACAACGAGATGCATCGTCTTGCATCGTATTTTGCACCTTTTGCTCTCAGTTTTGCCGTTCAAATCGAGTGCAAGGAAGATGATGTTAAATCCTAAAGTGACTAACTGAAATGCAAGACGAGATTAAGAAAAGGAGGCATATGGCTTCCCACTATCCAAACTTATTTCCTCTCTCCCACCCACCAACTGAGGGACAAATTTAAGAATTGTTGGTATTGAGGAGGGAAATTCTGACTGGATTGGTAACCTTATGCAACAAACTTGGCCAATGATAGATTAATGTTAGCGCTGGTTGCAGGCAGTGATGGCGTCAAGTTCGGTGTGGGATGGGTCGAATGCTTCGCCATTCTCATCTCGGTCGTCCTGTACGTCCTGGTCACTGCGCTCAGTGACTACACTATGGAGCGTCTATTCCGAGGTGTGTCGAATCGAGCGGCTAAAGCCGCTTTATACTTTTCTTTCATGTTATAAGTGTAAGTTATAATTATAAAGTTTACTGATACACATTAGCTATAGGTTTATAATACAGTTATAATTATACGTTAGTTATAGTTGTACATCCACCGTGTAAATTGTAACTCTAGCGGTCTTTTACCCATATCCCTATTACAGGACCGCAATCTAAGATCGAAATGGAGCACAAATTCTCCGTCATTCGCGGTGGGACTCAGGTCCAAGTCGCCGTCAGCGAGTTGGTCGTCGGTGACAGCGTTGAGATCAACAACGGTTCGTCATTTCGTTCATATTTATGCAATTTATTTTTCAGTCTCGGTCTCACAACGAAATGGGACTCAAATTAAATAGAAGCAAGCAGCAGTTGGTTCTTCCAACAAGGCTTTTTTGATATTTGAATTTATAATGACATGTGCACAATCTATGTGGGTGCTATAACTATGTCTCCTCTACTACGTCCCATCAAATTGTTCCCCACCGAACTGTACATCCTCTACCATTTCCCATCAAACCATGTTTCCTTCCAATATAACGCAACGATACACCCCATTCAGCTTGAATTCGTGCAGACGCGCCACACGCCACATGCGCATGCATTGATTAACTGTGGTATGATGTGCTTGCGCGTATGGCGTAGTGGGCATATCTTCCGGAAAAATGGGGCGCATCGTTAACGTACCCCTTTGGGCGGTTTGTTGCGGACGGAGAAGACTTGAGAAACGAGATGGTTGAGACCGTAATAAATGCTGTGTTACTGCAGGCGACTTGGTTCCTGCCGATGGCATTCTCATCGCGAGTAACGATCTTAAGATCGACGAGTCGTCGCTGACGGGAGAGACAGATCAGATCAAGGAAAGCCCCGAGTCTGGACCTATGCTGCAGATCAAGAAAAGCCCCGACTCCGATCCTATGCTACTCTCTGGTGAATTTTCGTTCCGCTTTGCATTTAAATTTGCGCGGCTAAAGGGGAATGTCATTCACTCCTTCATTCATTCCGTTCACAAAGTTATACATAGTATTTTGTCTTCAGCTACCTATGACAAGCTGGCTGCGAATTATTGCTTGTTATAATGTAATTAACTAAGCGCCAAGCAGCTTGTCATACGTAGCTAAAAACAACAAATAATACATTCCATTCGGCTACAGGTGACCGCAGTTTTATATAAGGCCGAATATAAGGTCATTATGACAATCAAGCAATATAAAATTCCAAGAAAAATTTAGAACACCATTCATATACAGTAAGCGGCGTTTGAGAATTAAACGAAGAATTATATTTGGGTGGACTGCAGCACTTCAACATACGATCTGTTAATTGTAATGGTCTTTGTTCAGGGACGCGCGTGGTGGAAGGTAGCGGTAAGATGTTGGTGACAGCGGTAGGTGTCAACTCCCAGACGGGTATCATCACGACGTTGCTCGGTCCCAAGAATGCCGCCGTCGAGGTGCGCAGGGCCGCCAAGCGCAGAGGTACCCTTATTGCTCCTATTTGATGTTAAATCGACTCAAGGACCCTCTCCTTTACATCGCTTTATAGATCATGAGATGAAATATAAGCGCTAAAGGCGGACGCATACCTTTGACAAACCCCCCGCATAATTCTGCCAGCAGCGATTTATGATAGTGATGGGTGAAAGTGAGCGCGTGCACACATATTGCAAGCTTGAATGTGGCTTAATCTCATATATGAAACGCCGCTGTTAGATGGATGGCAACCCAGAGGATGGGCCTTTTTCTTTGTATATTTTTTTGCTACTCGTGTAGGATCCAATCGGAAATTAGCTTATTTTGTTGCTTTTACAGGTGCAAAAGCTAAAGTGATGATAAGACAATATTATATATAGTGCTTACAAAAATCTTATGAAGTGCAATTCCTAAAAATTGAGACATATGAGCAACAATTCGAAATGACGAGTTACATACGTTAGCTATCCTACCTTTTCGCTTCATCGTCGAGAGGCAAAATTTTGCTGATTTTTTAACGTACTTTTGATACCGTTGTCTTTTTTAACAGCTACGCTATCCCCGGGCCTAGTGCATAAAGCAACCGTAGCGCTCAATTCGGGAAATTCGGTCTCATAAGAGGATCTGCGAATTAATCTCAATAGTTCAGTGGAACAGAAGAATGAGCAATTAAATGAAGCCAATGCAAACTGGAGATTGGATAATGAGACCATTTTAACATACCTCTGTCTCTATAATTTTTCATATTGCTCTGTGCTACATTTTCTATGCCTACAGCTGTCTTTTTCTACTGGCTGCAGTTCATCGTGTCAACCGTCCTATTCATTATCAGAACATACATCATCGACGGCAACTCCTTCTCCTATTCCCACTTCAGCAATCACTTATCATACTTCCTCCGGATATCCGTCCTGCTGTTTGTCTACACTCTTCCGCTCGCACTGCCCATTGCGCAAGTGTTCATCTGGCGCCAACACGGTTGGTACGCCGTTCGCCTCCGCCGGTTCATTCAATATCAGTTCACCGTCAAAGGCGTCGCCACTTTCATCGCTCTTATTACGGCCATCGCTCTTGGGCAACTTTTCGTCTACGTAAGAGATACTTGTGAAATGTTGAAAACGCGTAACTCAGTTTGTCCTCATCGAGTTAAAAAGCAGTGATATGGGGCGTAGAGGGTTGAAATTAGTAGCGCACGCGAAATTCAAACGCATTAGATGTTACTTATTGCGGCTGTGGTTAGTTACGTGAAAATGCCCTGGTTTATTTACTTACTCTTAGTCGCGCTTATAATCAACAATATCACACTTTGCTGCTTCCACAGTTATGCGGAAGATAAAACCGGGTTGCTCACTTTCATTTTAATTTCATCACAGCAACTACTTCACATTCCAATCTAAGAGCAAGTCCTAAATGAAACTGACGGGAAATCGATTGAAATGCGTGAAAATCGGAGCAGTCTTCTGAAAACAGGGTGGGGAAACACCGAAAGTCTTAGGATTTGCCCCGCCGTCCCCTTTAGCTTTGTCCCTGTTCCGTGTGGGATCCAGATTGTGCGAAATTAAGACGGCTGCGGAGCTTTTCACTTGCAAATGCGGGTAAAATTGTGCGAACATATGAGCGGTGCATTTTTCTATCATTTTCATTTGTCATTAGTTTTCCGTACCTAATCTTAAACAGTCATCCAGCCAACTTGACTTGCATGATTCACTGCGATCAAAGATGCGATGCTAATCAACTGTTTCAGATAATGCAAATCCTTTTCTTCAATCTGATTTATGGCTGCTTGGCAGCAGTGGCATTGACGGTCAGCACAAACCGCGGCGAGACCTACTTGCTGTCGACTGACAATCTTTCGATTCTCACCCGCCGTCTATGGGTAAATATCAAAGGGCAGGCAATCTACCAAGCCACCATTCTTTTAATCCTCATTTTCTACGGTACGTTATTGTGCTTTGTAATCGATCATCAGGCAATCGCATTCTGTCATTATATTTGAATATAAGGAGTAATTGCAATGTCT
>NIUQ01001466.1:0-30271 GCA_002796945.1 Plectus sambesii
TACGGTAGTCGTCACAAATCAACGGGCACGCAACGGCGAACTGACATCGTACATGGTTTTGTGAGTCTTTGTTTGCGCCCGCAGGTGAGCGTTGCTGTCTCGGCAGATTTTTTCAATTTTCTGGCAGTTCCCCATCATTTGAGCTTCATCAACACAAAATGCTGGAGTGGGTAAAGTGGAAATACTTTTGCCAATGTATTTTTCCATGTTGCTGATAGCTAGACGCAGAACGAGTGCTTTTATTTAGAGCAAGATGACGGATGACTGAAAGGGCGTAGACAACGAAGTCAACTCGTGTGCTCTGTAGTACGCTAACTGCCGCGCTGCCACAAAGATACTGTTTTACAAATCTTTCGTGCCAGTATGTGGCTACCTTTGTAGACGCGCGACGTGCGACGAGCCACTACGCACAGTCTAGATGTCTGAACTGCTTAACCAATCTCAATCGAAAATCAATATACTATAATTGCAACATAAACTCTCGTTAAAAATCGACACTAGAATATCTCGACACACGACAGACAAAAGCACAAATGACCGAAATCATACAAAGTAAAACATTGCACAAGAGAAGGCGGGAATTATTTGGCGACAAGAGATTGTTGAAAGCCCATAGGAGCAAAAGGAAAGATCAGCGAAGATAGGCGTCATAGCCGGGAAGCGTGGTGGACACTTCGGGTCGCGTGAGACGCGGGAACGGCTGGCCAGTCGAAGTAGCGCATGTGAGATGGAGGCACAGAGCGGACGGTAGCCAAGTGGGCGGGCTCCAGGAAGGAACGCGCCGAGTGACTGTAGCGGTCCTGCAGCAAGTTCGAAGGATACTCGATGTTGCCCAGCATGGGCGCGAGCACGATCGGCGACGGCTTCACCTTCCTCTTCTTCATCATCTTCGGCAGCGACAACGTCGACAACGACAGCGATTTATCGTTCCCGAACAGGCAGAAGCCGCGGATGAACATCGACAGCAGCACTGGCAGGAAGACGAGCGCGTGGAGAAGACCGATGGTGATGACGAGGACGACGGTCTTGAAGAATGTGACGATCATGTAGGCGTCGACGGTGGCGAGCATGCACATGCCGAGCAGCGTCGACACTCCGCCCTGCACCACGGGCCATCCCAGCTCGGACAACGCCATGCGAACGCGATCGGTAGGGTTGTCTTCGTTCGAGACGACGTAGCCGTAGGTCACGTGAGCCGAGAAGTCGACCGAAAAGCCGATGGAGATGACGAGGTTGATCATGGAGATGGCGTCGAGATTCACGCCCCACAGCGTCATGTAGCCGATGACGCCGACGTCGATGGAGATGATGGCGAGGGCGACCCAGAGGGCGCAGAGTGGCTGAGGGATGAGGAGCAGGGCGATCATGATCATGGTGGCGATGGCGAGGTAGATGTCCTGAATGACGTTGGGGAGGACTTGCATGTACTGGTCGATGAAGAGCCAGAGCGGCATGAAGGTGGTCACGTTGTACTGGGGGTACTCTTCGGCGAGGTTGCGCATTATCGTGGTGGTCTCCATCTGCTGAGTGGTCTCGGCAAACTCGCGGAGGCCGACGAGAAAGCGGAAGGCCTTGATCCTGCGCACGTCGTCGGGGCCGATCTCAACGTCCGACTCCCAGCTGATGTCCTCCGACCACGTCTCGTACTCGGGCAGCTCCATGAAGTGCTCGATCATGTGGTAGGCGGCCGGGTCGAGCAGGCTCGTGTTGTACTCGTGCTGGTAGAAGTAGGTCACTTCGTCCATCCAGAACTGCACGCCGTCGTCGCCGATAGAGTGGGGGGTGTTGGCGAACGCTTGCACCATCGCCTTGATATTAGCGCGTTCCTTGGGGTCGCGCAGGTCGGGCGCGTTGTTGACGACGATCTAAAAAAGAAAACGGTAGAAGATTCTGGAAAAGACTCATGAGGAATAAAGGGGGTGAATAGGTGCTACCTGAAGCTGGGTGCCGTACTTCCAGAAGTAGTCTTCGAGAGCGGCGTAATGCGGCCGAGCGTACGAGTCCGCGACGAGCAGGTTGACGGGCTTCAGGCCGAGACGAACGTTGATGCAGCCGTAGGTGGCGATCGCCAAGTAGATGAAGATCCAAACGATGACGACGCCCTTGACGATCGGCTGCATGAGGAAGGGGGCGAACACGTCGCGGAAGAAGACGATCATGGTGGTGTCGGGCTGGTTCATCTTCTGGTGGTGGGAGTCGGGATGGGGGCGCGAGCCGAGCATGAACAACTTGACGAAGATCGATTGAGACTCTGCAACACGAACACGGCGTACTGCGATGGAAAGGGAGCGATGGGAGCGATGGAAGGAAAGTGTGGTGTTCGCATGTTTTAATGTCACCCTGTATTGGTCCATGTTTCGAATAATTACATAGGTATGAAATGAATGAATGATATCGTATCGTATTGTATCATTGAGGTTGGCCTACCCTAAAAAGGAGATGCGTATGTGAGTTGCATATGGCCCTCGAGTAACTACTGAGATACTGGAATAAAAATTAGAAAAGAACCCTGCAATAACCAATAACATTAGAAAGCATACTGTAATCATCGGTCGACACAGTCTTGAAGAAAAACATGCAATGTCTGCCAGACTCCTCCAACCGAGCGCTGACGGCGAGCAGCCCAAGGAAGAATGACACCTGGTAGAAGAAGGTGATGGTCACCGCCACGCCCGAGTAGATGCAGAAGAGCAAGACGGCATTGGGCGCCGTGTAGCAGCCCACTCCGTACGACAACATGTCCGTCAACATGGTAATTGTGATCGCGACGGCCGCTTCCGACGCCGCCTCCGACATGCGTTCTTCGACGGGATGGGCGCGGTTGGTCGCCTGGAGTGCCCCGACCAAGATGAACATGTTGTTCACGCCGACGGCTGCAACAAGTAAAAGAGTAAATAAGCGTTCGAGCCTCAGCGAGTAATTGGCTTATATGAAATTCCAGATAGATTAGAGCACGAATACTTTATACCTTCCCCTATACTATCGTTGTGCTGTGGATATCTAACAACGGGGCGGTTCCATAATCGTGTCTTAAGTCGTTTTCAAGTTATGCATTACTTAAGCCCATTATGAAGCATAGCGCTGAGTATTGCTATGAATTATTTAACTTTAGGACACGATTATAGAACCGGTCCAATGTATGCGCGATAAACTGTCCCTCTAGCCGCGGTCCCTTCCTATATAAAGCTGAGCTAGCTCCATTGCTCCCTTCTCGCCTTCACTTTCAAATGACAGAATAGAATAGAATAGAATAGAATAGAATAGAAAAGCGGAAAATGATAGATGCCATACAGAGGCAGATGAAGGGCATGACGCCGATGATCTGGGTGTAGGTGACGCCGATGAAGCAGAGAAAGCCGACCGACGTCAAGGCGCCCATGCCTGCGTTCAACACGCCGAGCATGGCGAGCGTCGGTTTCGACAGCACCCAGTCGACGTAGAGCGTTCCCGGGACCAATCGCATGTTGCACAAGACCGAGAAGAACATTAGGAACACGACAGCGATGATGAAGAGAGGAGCCAAGGTGTCGGCGTTGCGGGAGATCTCGTTCGACAGCGACATCGAGTGGAAGAATGTGAAGCGGATGTGACGGTCCTCCGGATACTCCATGAGGCGTCGTTGCAACTCCTTCAAAGCAATCGCAGCCGTAAGGAGCTTCATATATCTTGAGTGGCTTTCAGTCAAAACATAGGAAAAATTCAGTTAAAAACACCACTGCCATGGCCTACAATCTAGTCAAAATTTCTTTATCAGTAACTAGAATTATTTGATTGAATATGGCAAACTGCGCCGAAAGACGATAGCGTAGCTTTTTAGCGATTTACGCACGTCAAGTAAAGAAATGACCATCATTCACGATGGAACACGGTGTTCAAGCACCAGTAGGCGACCTCATCTTTGCCAACTACGGTACTGACGAGATCTTTTTGTTAACGATCAAAAAATGTCGACTTTAAGTATGAACACGATGTTGCAAACTTTAAGATGACTCTTATCTAGCAAAGTTATAAAACGCCATAAGATACAAACAAATCCTACCATTTCCCACAAACCGGACACGAAGGAAGTATTGTCCGGACTGAACTTCAGATGGTACAGCATGAACCAAGCCTCAGCGCTGGCGATCCGACTTCCGTCGGTGCTATCGTTCGTCAACGTCACTCCACCCAACGCAGCCCCCAAGTACGAATGTCTGCAACAAACATCGCTAAGAGTCCGATACACTTCGGATAAAGGTGTGTGGATGAAACGTGCATGCAATTGTTAATGCATTAGGCACATGTCTTGCGGACCTCATTTTGATGCTTAAAGTTTACGCTTTAGTTTATGCTTAGGCTTAGGCTTAAGTATGTTGCTTAAGTATCACAAAGGTGGTGTGACACGTGAGGAATGCATTCTGAATATTTGCATTTCTGCATCACCTGAAACCCGAAAGACTATGAAAATGTTCAATGTCTAACTGTAACTGACTTGGAGCCGACGCGAAGGCTGGGGTAGGTGAGGTTGAAGCCGCTGTTGTACAAACCGCTGACGAGATCGACGTGGGTGTTGCCGGGGCAGCTCTGATTACGCCAGTGCAGGCATAAATCTTCGTAGCCCCACTTCCTTCCTTCGAACTCTACCTTGATCTCTTTCTGGATAAACTTGTCCAACTTATCGATCGCTTTCGTGTATTGCGGTTCGAGAATGTTCCCGCCATCTTTCGCTATGACGATCACCTACAGTAATCACTCTATTATGCCCAAAATACTTGACGGTGGAACTGGCGAGTAATCATTCAATATTCTCCACAACCAGCGCTCGCACTAATTTGACCATACTGTAGAATTCGTTTATAGCGGTTTCGCTTATACCGGTCAAGATTGGGTAGTCCACAATTTACGGGTTATGTTTTGAACATGGCACTTTCGCTTATAGCGGTTTTGCTTATAACGGTATTTCGCTTATACCGGTCAGTTTGATCGGTCTCCCTTACAAACAAGTTCGCTTATACCGGTCAAAAACCGGTATAAACGAATTTCACTGCATTTGGTAAGAGCAAGACAACCTCGATACCTGAGTTTCTCGCATATCAGACACTGCCCGTCCAGGAATGTAGTTGTCTTCGAACTGCGGCCAGTGCTCAAAAACGGTCTGACGTTCGTACTTGGATGGGGCTCCCGTGGGGGTGAACAGGTAAACGGCGTCGGATACCACATGCATTCGCAGGATACCCAGAGACATCGCCGCCGTCATCAGCAAAGGGAAAATGATGAACACGTAGGGATTTCGCCCCACGCAGCGACCGTAGCCCGTGAAGAACCGAGCTAACGGCCGCTCGAGACAATCGAACCTCACCATCTTCACCAAATGTTAATTTACTTGTCCTAAAATAGTAAATTAACACTGGGTTGATGGAAACACAATCCAACTTACTACAGGGCGATTTTTAGACAATTTCAAACGATTCTCTTGGCGCCACACAAATAAAACGTCGTCCTGATGAGCTGGAAAGGACAGACGACTGCTAAAAGGGAGATAAGTAGAACTGAAGCAAGAACGACCAAACTGGGCAATTGACCACCAGAATCGGTCAACACCCAATATCGCTGATTGGTCATCGCCATGGCAACGCTCAAAAACCGTATCAGATATCGTGTTAAAACACAAAAAGTTTTAAGCTGCAAATGATACTGCCACGCTCAATATGTTCTTCCAGTAACCTTTGTCTTGATAGATTTTTCCTGTAGTCATGAACATGTACAGCGAAAATTCGATAGCGACAGCGACGATAGTCGACAACAGCGATAATATTACCATGGCTTGGAGCCACATTGACGCTGTCTTCAAGAGCCATGTTGTAGCAATGCAAACAGCGTATTATTTCTGCGTTGTAACAAAATTTTCTCAAGTATGCCATCAGCTCGATCATCGGAAGAATGAAGAAATAATCAGGACACGGACAGATTGCTCACTGATTGTTGCTCATTGATCGTTTGATAAAAGTGTGATTCGTGCAAAAACAAGGTGAAGAAGGTCTTAAATGGAAATATTTGCATCGGCAACCGTAACGTAGTTTCGAGTTTGTCCAGCCCACCCACTCGCAAACGATCTCGACGGGCAATATTTCATACTTCGCCCTTGTACTGGGTAAGGCGGGTCGCGGCGCATACTAGTTTTTGATAAGTGATTCATTTAGAACGCTTAGCAACGTCTCACTCGCTGTTAGTTCGAATAATACACCTTCTCAGTTTGCACTTGAAGGGCTGGATCGGACAATATTGCCGCCAATTATGTCGGGTCAAACCGCCAACGGCTCCGTTCGACCGCCGCAGATGGAGTTGTCTCATATATTTAAACTTATGGAGGAGGGCTCAGAACTGCGGCGAGTGAAGCGTCGATCGCTCGCTCCTCCTCGTCACGTGTCCATCTCAGCCGACCACCGTTCAGTCTGCTATCACAGTCGATATGCATGGCAGTGTGTTCCCAGCAAACTCAAGTCAGGTATATGATTGTTATAACGCAGCTCATTTGTTCCTTCCGTTTCTTATCTAATCTCATGCTAATCACGTTTTTTTAGCATTCATGTCAGATGATTTCGGTATGATAACTAGTGTGTTGTTGGTACTGTGAACGTGATGTGTCCCTGCAAAACCAGTTGACATTTTATTGGCATGTAATCAAGATGAATTTTCAGTGGATATTGGCGACATTGTGGAAATTCGAAATGGTTGGACGACTGATAATTTTAACAAAGCATGCAGAAAAGCAGATTTTCCATCTTTAGCCCCAGTAAGTGGGCAGCATTTGTACAAAAGCCTACATATCCGTTTAAGAAAGCATATGTTCTATTTAGGAAAGCAATTGCTTTTCGGTGGTTTTCCGGCATCCGCACTTCTTCCAGAAATCGGTTGATCTTGTGGCCGAATCGGCGGAGATAAAGGAGGCATGGGTGTCGGGTCTGACGAATCTGATTGCCGCTCGCAAGAAAGAAATCATGCAATTCAACGAAGATCGTTGGCTCGTTGAACAGTTCAAAAAAGCAGACAAGGATGGCAACGGCGTTCTGACCTTTCCCGAACTGTGGGAACTATTCAAGCGGCTCAATCTCGAAGTCAGCTTGGAATACGGCCGCGAAATGTTCGACGTATGCATTTTATCTCTTTTCCCACTCTGTCTGCTCAAGTAGTGCATAGCGTTATAATTTCTTCAATATTCACTAATTCTCTTGGCACGGATCCAAAACTTTTCTTTTTGTACCAACAAAGGATTATTTATGCATGCGAATGCGACAGAGCTATTTCAATCACATGGATCAAGATAATACTTCAAGTCAAAAGAGCGATTTTCACTTGAATAAGGACACTTTCTCGAATTATTTTTACAAAAAGTGTCCAAATTGTTTTGGAAAATATTCTCTTTAATTTGAAAAGTGTTCTAAATATGTATAAATGATATAAACAGTGGTGATGTGATGCATACGAATGCATATGCTTCCAGCAGCCGATACTTTCAGCGTGCCGACGTTGTCAAAACAACGATAGGTCCTACGGGGGAAGCGGTACTGGACGATCAAGAGTTCCTCGGTTTGTTCCGCAGTTTAACAGCTCGTCCGGAACTGGAAACGGTCATGCGGATGTATGCATCGAACGGAGAAAACTTTCTAGTGGCTAAAGATGTGCAAGAATTTCTCATCGAAGAACAAGGAGTAAGTTTGTTTTTGGATGAGATCCTACGTTTGGAATGTATTTTGCTTCAGTGTAACGACATTGACCTGAAGAAGGCCGAAAGTATCATCCAAATGTTCGAGCCTGATGGACCGACGAAAAGCGACTTGCTCTTGGGTCCTATCGGTAAGCTTTTATAAGGCGGTTGTAGCCTCCCATACATGGAGAGAGTGCGCCGTAGATTGTTAGCTGCACATGAGAGTGCTGCGCAGAAGTAAGCTAATTAAGTCTTAAATGATCCCATCTGCAGTTGCTGATTTTCCCTGAAGAGATCTCTCTCACCCCAAATGGCTTCATTTCCTTTTACTACAGCCGAGTGAGCCTAGTAAATCATTTTATTGGTATAGCTGAGGTTGGGACGATGCGGAAGTTGCATTAGTTTCTGCAGTTTCATTATCCGCTTGCGAGGAGAGAATGTTATACTATGTTATACAAGTCATTGGGGGCGGAAGTGGTTTTAGAAATAGCGCGTTGACAACAATTTACTATACATTCCCTTCGGCTATGGGCAGGTGATTCGAGTTTCTTTTTCAAAGAGAAATTCCATACCGACGATCTCTCATACCTATTATTTAGGCTTTCGAAAGTTGCTTATGTCTCCATGGGCATCGATCTTCAAGCCAGAACATGAAGCGGTGTTTCAAGACATGACTCTTCCTTTGAACAACTACTATGCCAGCGCCAGTCACAACACGTACTGCTGTATATTTTGTGGTTTGCAAGCTCTGCATGAACGCACAATTTTGCAGTTACCTTACCGGCCTTCAACTACGCGGTCAGGCGACTGTCGAAGGATATATTCACGCGTTGAAAAAGGGCGCTCGACTCGTCGAATGTATGTATAGTGTGCACATTATAAATATGCAATCATCGCGAAGTGCACTGGAGAGTTATTTACTCACGCAATCCAGTGCTATGACGTTTCTTCGCACTCTCATGTTTGTTACTCTAATCGATTACCAAGTCGAGGCAGAGGGAGGGTGGCGGGACTTTTTGAGACAACAATTTATGAACGCGAGGAGCGTTCGTATGAGAAATAATCGACCGAAGTAAGGAGAGTAGGCGAGGACAGGTTGCGCGCTTCCAATGCAGATAACGATAGAGAGCTCGTATAAGATATCACCGCAGATATCATTTAACTGTCACTAGTCCGACCGCACCCCACGGCACTGGGACACTTGTTGAATGGTATTTGTTAATTCTTTCGCGGTAGACACACATTGTAGACGTTTGTGCACAAACAAACAAAGTACTAATGCGCTCGTGGTAATTGTATGATAAACTCGGTCTAAATTTTTGAGCTTCTTAATTATTTCTTTTTGTCGACAGTGCGGGATCTTTCACTTTCCGCCACCATCAAGATTGCTTCAAAGCATAATTTCAGTGGACATTTTCGACGGCGACCACGGCGAACCCGTCATCACCCACAAGCGCACCCTGATCACGCCGATTTCGCTGCGGGATGCATTGCAAGCCATCGACAAGTATGCGTTCGCCTCCAGCCCTTATCCGGTCATATTGACAATCGAGAATCACGTTGGACTGAGTCAGCAGCGAGTGATGGCGAAGATTTTCAAAAGTGTCTTCGGTAACAGGCTGTACATCCGACCGAAAGATGCCGATGTGAAGCCATTGCCCAGCCCCGAAGAGCTCAAAGAGAAATTCTTGCTGCGCGTACGCAATCTGCTCGCTTGATTCATTACCTCTTTCACTGATTTTCGCTGTTTTCAGGGCAAGAAGTTGCCAACTCAAAGACACGACCAAGGCCTTGATCGCGATCCCGAATCGTTGGACGACGAAAACGTCAACATTGAGAAGGTCGACATGGCCGACGGAAATATAATTTCAAATCCGAAAATAGAACTCGATGTTGAGTATTCAAATCTCATCTCTCTGCCGTCTGCCAAGTTTGAAAATGTCGGGACAGCGATCAAAGAACGTTCGTTTTGCACTAATTTTCTTGTGGGGGGATGGCATTTTGTCAAATAGGCTCAACGCGGATTAAACATGACGAGTGATGTTTCGACATTTTGCAGACCCGCTGGACGGCACTCCTTCTCTTTCCGAATCGAACGTCACCCACTTCTTCAATAGCCCTGAGGAACCCTCAATTATGGCCTACACGGCGACTCGATTGATCAAGTCTTATCCGGCCGGTTATCGGCAAGATTCGAGCAACATGCACCCACTGGAATCGTGGCTTTGTGGCATCCAACATGGTATGTCCATTGTTCGATCGCTCTATCGTCAACATTTTTTAAATAGTAACAAAAATCTTAAGGGGATACCGTAGAATGCCAGTTTAAGCGTATCTTTAGCACGGATACTATCAAGGAAAACCTCAAGGGAGACGGTTTTTCTGTTACTAATGAAGAAATTTTGAGAATATTTTCCTTTCATTGCCGTACTGACCCCCGCGATTGTAGTTGCGATGAATATGCAAACACCGGGAGAAGAAATGGACTTGGTCAATGGAATGTTTCGAGTGAACGGCAATTGCGGCTACGTGCTGAAACCAGATGTGCTACGCCAGGGACTCGGTAGGTGATTTGGCGTTCTGCTGTGTTTTGTTTGCTGTTTTGCTGTGCTGTGTTTGCTATTTTATTGCACTCTGTTATGGACGGTAACTGGATCTTGTGGCAAGGGGTTGTCAATGATCTTTATTTCGGGTACACAGGGATGGTTTTAATCGACTGTGCATTACGATGGGCGCATCATATATACGATGTATTCCAACGGTGGTTATGTCTAATGTCTATGGGGTTGGTAGGAACTGCCAGGAGAGCAATGCGAATAGCCACATGGTCGTAAATTTCACTCTAAGTGTCACCCAACGTGCTCGGCGTGGGATGGCGACAGCGCACTGCTGCCGATATAAAACTACGCGCATTGTTACCTTCGCTGTTATCGGCACGAGAGACGTGTATTTATAATGCCTGGTTCTGTTATCAAATATGAACTTACGAAGTGTTTCCTTTCCAGATCCGCGCTCTAGCGAAGTGTCAGGGGACGTCAAGTTAGTGCTGAAAATTAACGTAAGTGCGAGTGTGTCTTCAGAAGGCGCGATTTATGCTGCAGCTTTGCGGTGCGATGCAAAAACGCGAGCGATTGCCAAGAAAGATATAATTAATTCTTGGTAATTGCATGTGCTCTGCCGCAACGCACACAAAGCATAAATCCGCCTAAAGCTTACGATCACGGCTAAGGAAGCTTGCTGCGTGCACAAAACAAATGCGGTGGTGCTTCCTTAGTCGCGACCGGAAGCTTAAAAGAACTCTAGTCTTTCAGCAAGTTTGCTTAAATATATGCATCTAGCAACGCTGAAACATAGTTTATCATTTTCTTTCTTCGCAACAAGCTCTGAGTAAACATAAATGCGAAGAAAGTAAAGGTCGTAGGATTCTCAGCTTGTTAAATTCAAAAATCTGGAATAGATGCTTATGCGTTATTGATCGTTTTCTGAGTGAAATTGAAGAATATATTTCATCATTGCAAGTCGTAGCGATCTAGGCATTCTACGATCTTCATCTATTTTGCGCTAATCGTTTATGAAGAGCGTGTTTCGACGAAAAATTGCGATATTCGAAACCATGAAACGCCTAAATTTTAGCCAACTTTCTGGTTGACTTGAGTTCCCCTTTGATGAATACAGCCGCTGTTTTAATGTTTATTTTTTATGTGGATGTAAACGTTTGCAGATTATTAGTGGACAGTATCTGCCGAAACCGGAATCCATGAAGGAAATCATCGATCCATACGTAAGTTTGCAGATATATGGCCTACCGTGCGACTCGGCTAAGCAACGAACAAAGACTATATATAATAATGGTTGGTTTTATTCTTTTACTTTTTAAATTGTTGTTCTTTATTTTATATTTTTGTATTACTCTTGCATTTATTGATAAGAAGATATAGTGCATTTTTAAAGCATAACAAAGCACCAGGAGCGAATGATGACCAGTACAGCGCCCTTTATGATTGTTCAAGCAGTATGCGTGAATTGTTTTTCAGGATTCAATCCGGTGTGGAGAGAAACGTTCACGTTCGAGTTGCGCTGCCCAGAGTTGGCGCTTCTGCGAATTTGCGTCAAAGACTACGACCAAATGAGCTCGAACAGCTTCATTGGGCAGTATACTCTGCCAGTCAACAGCATTCGCTCCGGTAAGTTTCTATCACATATATACACTTTAATTAACTTTCAACTATGTTTCTTCTCGTTTAATGCGCGCTATTAGTTACTGTGCATAATTTCTCGCTAGGAGTTGTTTCTGTGCCATTGGCGGGACGCAAAGGGATACCTCTTGGTGATGGTGCTTCTGTTCTTTTCATTCATGCTAACCTACATCATCTACGCTAACAACTATTCTTTTCTTCTATTTTCCTATTATTCAGTCGTGTCTGGTGTAAGTCGTTTTCAGTTGCTCTTCCTATTCTGCTGACATCTCATTTTAATAGGGTGAAGGCGATATTTCTCTGCTTTGCTTGGCTTTCTAATTATTAGCTATTGCATCGGCTGCTGCACCGAAGTACTTTTTAAACTCTGAGATGGAACTGAATTATCTCAGGCAATATGTTTGCAGCACAATTTTTGTGTCAAAGAGATTATCGCATCTTCACTCTATTTTGTGTGACATAGACTTAGAAATGCACCTCGCTTGCGATCATATCCGCCTGGACCGTATTTCACTAAAGCTGAGTCGCTGAAATCTGAGATAAACTGGTTGTGTTTTACATATCAGCCATATTTTAACTCTTATGATAGATATGAGACACAATCAACTTATTTCAGAGACTGGACTTTAGTGAAACAGGATCCTGCCTGTTGCTTGATGATTATAACATTAAAATCTTCAGGTTATGCGCACGTCAAGCTGCATACCGGATTAGGAATGGTGGTTGGCAATGGAGCGTCGCTCTTTGTGCAAACAGCTGTCAAAGTGCCGCAATAGGTTAATACAGCAGCTCCCCGACGGGACCAACCAGTTGCCGATGAACATTTTGCCTTCGCTGCGCATTAAGCGATAGAATTTATTGCGATTGCATATTTGTACCTCCCTAGCACTTTGCCTTTGCCCCTCGCACCTACTCGTTGCCTATCTTGTCGACGGTTCATGGTAAAAGTCATTTTTTCTCGCGGGCGCTGAATATGCTTTAAAATTTCTGGAATTTCGTCCGGCCTTGCTATACGTTCGCTAAAAATGCATCATTAATTGTTTCACTTTACGTAACGAAATCAAGAAGTTTTTGAGGTGTGTTCGTTGCCCGCGGAACATGTGCATTACCAATCGGCAAAGGCTTGTGATGCTTATGAGAGACTAGTTCAAGCTGCCACAGGGTGCCCCGGTGAAATGCCCCGTCGTGAAAAGTAGATGCTCATTTTAATTTTCCCAGAACCTTTATTGGGTCGGCACCATATTTTGATATTGATATCAGGATGTGCGGCAACTCTAGATGCGCCCCAAAGTACCTGGTGAATTCGCTAGCTAGTTGTGATGATTGTGTGACGGTTGTGACGGTGACTAATGCTAAATAATATACAAATACTCTATCTGCTCTTTTTTATATCGCTGTGCTGTGTACTGGTAAAAGATTGTTTATCGATAATTAACGCATTTGCATCACGGAAGTGCTCAAATTAGATCGTGCAACGTTTTCCAGTGAGTTGTAATGCGAATCATTCGGTGGGCATTCGCTTTCGCACGCCGCGTTGCCTTTGCGGAAGTTGGACCAATTACGACGGCCTGTTGTCGCGCAACCAATCGGCCAACCAAAGCTGCAAATCGATCATGAATAACAGTCAAACGATCAATGCCGCCACACAAACGCACAATTGGGTCTTCCGGTTTGGCGCGACACAACTCGGTGAGGCCGTGCGACAGTATCGGATTGACTTCTCGAGTTAGGTACTCTCTCATCTGATCGGTCAGCGCCTGTTCCTCGACTGAAAACGGCTTTGCTCTCGGACGAAACTCAGAGTTGCTCGAAAGTACGCCCTCTACCCTTTTCTTAAGCAGCTGCAAATACAGTTTCTAACTGCTACAGTTTCAAAGTAGTTTCAGAAACTGTTACCACTTCTCGAAAAGAGACTTCTTAAGAGGACGTACTTTCGAGAAAAACCGGTATCATTTATTGCAATAGTCGAGCTAAACTAATGTATCTTGTAATTCGTATAAACCATTTAGTCAAATAAAATGATCAATGAACACAATTATAGCAGCAGTGCTCAGTAGGTCTTACGGTGCGAGAAAAAGAAGGAGATGTCTCTTTCGGCCGAAGCAAAATCCTCACTGCCGTAGAAGCCATTGCGGAATTCCGAATGACCATACCGTGCGCGTAAACTGAAATCACAAATTGCAGAACGAAACAAAACTCTGTCAGCATTTCACCAGTCTCTGTGCAGTTTGTTCGAGGCGGCGCTCTCAGGACCCATTAAAGTCAACCAATCGCTGATCGCCTGGCGCTTCGACAGAACCATAGCAATGATTGGACCGCTCGTCATGTACGACATCAACTCGTCAAAGTTATCGTCGTTCGCTCGATTCAGGAAGAAATCGGCGCATTTGTCCAAAGAAAGGATTATATGGCGCTTCTGTAATGAGCATCGGCTATGGTCAGTCCGCACGGTACTCACAGATCGCACACTAACGAGACCATACCTCGATAATTTTAAAACCTTCCTGATTTATTTCGTCGAGAATGAGTTCGTGATCGTGAAAAGCGTCTGGCTTGATTAGAGCAAACGTCCGTTCGAGCAGCTTCTCATTTTCAATCTGAAGCATTATTACGTCGGTAGGCGCTTGCTCGCCAAGGACAGCACTAATGCGGGCGTAAGGGCACAGGTCCGCTCATAAGAGGCTGTTCAAAATTGCCGCGCTGTACGCGACACATTTTGATCTGGGAATGTCTCTCAGCGACGGCTGTTATTGATTTTTAGTCTGACGTTTTCTGCAGGCTTATGACAGAAGGGCGCAGCTTGTTTTGCAACCAGAGGCTCCGACTTTGTTCGGTACATAGTGCGAGAGATGCGGGTTTTACGAAGTTAAAATGATTGAGCACTTAAGAAACTCACTTGCAGCTGTCTTTAGCTCTTTTTTAATTTCAAACAGTGCGTTTACTTGTGCACGCCGGGTACTGTGCCTTGTTTTCGACATTTCAACAAATTTGGTGCGCGCGTTGGGTGTGAAAGGAGTGAGAATTTGAGACAAACAAGTTTTTCGTTTCGCGTATTTTCATTGTATTCTGTTCTCCTTAAGTATTACTCTAATCTCCTTATTTTTAGATATTTTGATCTTGTGACATTGCTGTATTGCGAATTTGCTGATAGAAATGGCGCCTCCGAGCTACGTTGACCTGGGCAAATCGTCGAAGGACCTCTTCAACAAGGGATACAGTGAGTATTGCGATCACCTGACTAGATAGCTCATATTAATCAGCTGATATGATGTAATGTTATTGACAGTTATTTCATAGTCAGCTCGTAGACACCTTACTGACAGTCGTAACTTTATCCCTATTTAGACTTTGGATTTTTGAAGTTGGACTCGACGACGAAGGCTGGCGAGAAGCGTGAGATTGAATTCAAGACGGGTGCGTCGCACAATGTTGCTTCGCAGAAGCTGTTCGGTTCGCTGGACATCAAGTACAAGCTGCCCGTCTATGGTATGCATGACGTCATGGGAATTTTTCGTAAAAACAATTCGACTGTTTAGGTATTACGCTGACGGAGAAGTGGAACACCGACAACCAGCTCGGCACCGTAGTTGAAATTGAAGATCAGGTTGCGAAGGGCTTCAAACTGACCCTCGATTCGACCTACGCTCCGCATCTTGGGTAATTTGGATTGCTTAGGCTTAGGCTTAGGCTTAGGCTAACGAAAATGATTTCAGCAAGCGCAGCGGCAAGCTGAAGGGCGAGTGGTCGAACGATCGCCTCCGCGTCAACACCGACGTTGCTCTTGATGCTGGTCCCATCGTCAACCTGTCCGCCGTCGCCGCGTATGCATTTTCATATACTTTGTTGTCTTTAAAAGTATTTCAATAATTATCCAAAGGGTATGGCACTTGTGCCACCCGAACTTGGCCTATAATGAAGCTTATTGCAACTATTATATAGACCTATTTTCGTGAATATGTGCATAATACTTTGATGTTAATATCTACGCAAAATAGTACGACATATTATGGTGAAACTGGTATCATCATTCTAAATACCTTCATTATATTTCCATTTACAATATAGCTATGAACACCTAAAGTATCCCCATTTCCTCAAACAACTCACCAACTGTTATAGTCAGCTATACTATCTGCTACGTTTAGGGCGGCATAAGTGAGAGATCCGGTGAACGATAGTAAAAGTCCATTTAAAAGATAAAAGATATTTAAAAGATAAAGCTATCTCGCAGTCTAAGTAGAAGTGATCTAATGGGCAATGTTGCAGGCACGAGGGTTGGCTTCTTGGTCTTCAGGGAGGCTTCGACACTGCCAAATCGAAGGTGAATGCGACGAACATCGCTTTTGGCCGCAGCACTGGCGAATACGCTGTGCACACTTTCATGTAAGTGCTCTCTTTGCTTTTGTATGGCCGCCATTGAACGCTCATCTTGATCGCCACAGTCATGCAAAGCAGTATCCGCCGTTCCTTCAGCAAGATATGTATGTCTGTTTCATGTCCGTGTTTGCTTGCTCGAGTTGTGCACGTGTTTGTCTACGTCTATCGGTACCTAAACACTTTGACGATGATCTCAACTCGCTGCTGAGCACGATCAACAATCGTTGACTTTACGGTCATAGAGGAGAGGCCGATGCCGGCGCCAACTATAAATCGACCGATGATCAGCTCGGTGACGTTGGCAGCCAATGCCATTTCCACTGCACCGATCGAAAATATGAGCGACGACGTCAGGATGACTTTTTTTCGACCAAAGCGATCGTTCAGGAATGCGCCGACGAGAGCAAAGATGGCAGCCGCGCCAACTGTCACGCTTACGATCAACTCCTAGAATATGCGACGTACGCATTTTTTGGCCTTTTTGCAGTGCCAAATGTTGCTTTTCGCGAACCTGCGTCGAGTCGGTCACTGTGAAATCGTCTTTGATCAGAATCATTGCGCCGGAAATTACTCCCGTGTCGTAGCCGAACAGAAACCCACCAATTATGGCAAGTATTGACAGCCAGGCAAAAAAGCATCGGTTCGTTCGCTCGTCGTCTTCTGACGACGCTTTCTGAAAAGTGGAGTGTGAAAAAGATGTTTGCGAAGAGCGACGAACTTCCTGCGGGCGCTCCTCCATCATATACCAAACGAGAGCCGCAACGTAAAAATAGCAGAACAGATATGAAAAACGATGTCTCTCGCTGAGAGCGTGTCAACGGTGGCATTTTGCGGTGTGCTGCAATACGTTATCAGTTTGCGGTGTGTAGCGCGAAGGGGGGCCTAAAATGAAAAGTGAACGACTGTTGGCAAGGTGATCATGTGTGATGGATGGCATAGTGAACTTCGGTGATAGGAGCGAGGCTGGCGGAGGGCGGAGGAGGAGAAACGACATCTTGCGCATTTTCGCACAGGAGGCCGGAGACGGCGGCGGCGGTGGAAGCCACGTCGGCATCTCCGCAGCGGGCGCACATCTGCGGGCATGCGCACCGTTGTAAACCGTCCCTTCCGTTGCCAGGCTATTGGCCGGCCCCGGCCCTGCGGTCCGACTCTCGTGCTGTTTGTCTAACCGGCGCCGACAGCCGGCGCTTCGGCGCACTCGCCCTTCTGGTCGTTCCACCGACCGCACGAACCCAGCGACGGTCTCAGCGGGATCTCGTGCAAACCCTTGGAATTGTCCCGTCTCCCACTCGACCGTAGATAGCATGCGAAGTTGACGTAGGCCGAGCCGCCGGGTCGGACCGCGGAGCCGGCTTTGCAGTTGCTGACAGCCGAACGCGCCTGTCGAAAATTCGTTTTTCGTCGGCTTCGCCAGCCCGAATGCCATCCTCTACGGTTGACTGAACCAGGCGCTGTTGTGTAACACCGCGGCCCCCTCGAGTGCGTATTGCTGTGGAAAATTGCGTCTCGCTTTCAGGAAGATTCCAGGTGGATTCCAGAATCTTCTATCATCATGCGCTTCACGGCCGTGATCGCGATCGCTCTCCTGATGAGCATCGCCATTGAGGCGAAAAAGGTGGGCGCGTTTTTTGCTTAGCGCCTAACGCAGGTTACGGTAACCGCTTCAGAAGAGCGCCAAAAAGAGCAACGATTGGGACGAATTGGAGAGTCTGCTCGAGAACATTGACGAAATCGGAACCAGCAAGAAGAAGGCGGCGGCGGTCGTCGCTGACACTCCAGACGATGAGGATCCGCTCGAACGCGATCGCATTCAAGCCGGCTGTGCGTTGAAAAAGCGCCACGTCGCTCGCATCAAAAAACCTATTTGTGAAATATTTTAGCGGAAAACAACCCATGCTCGGAGCACGTTTGCGGCTGGGGAAAGGAGTGCATCGTCGACAAGAAGGGAACGCCCACATGCGAGTGCATTCGCGAGTGCCCCAACCTGCCCGATCCCGACCCATTCGACCAGGCAATTTCGCCTTTATGAAGCCATCAAACGGCGCCCTCTTTCAGGTGTGCAGCAACCAGAACGAAACATTCCCGACTCTGTGCCATCTGTACCGCGAGCGCTGCCTGTGCAAACACAAGTCGGACAAATGCGATGATACGGTGCACGCCAAGGCCCATCTTGAATACCTTGGAGCCTGCAAAGGTATCGGCGGGGTCACGTTTTATCTCTCTCTCTCTCTCTATGTCTCTGTCTCTCTCAGTTTTTTGCGCGATCATTGGTCAGTTGCGGCTATATCGCCGACGGAATAGGATACAGCGCTAGAGGGCTTTCTTTCCTTCCTTCCTTCCGCAGTTGTGGCTGTCGCGCACGCAAATATCTGCCAACTGCCATAAGCCGTCAAAGTCGAGCGCCGAGACCACTTGTCGGACAGAGGGCGCTATTTCTGCTTCACCACCTACCAGGAACATATCCGCTGTGATCGCTGTGATCTTCCACGGCGCCCGACGCCGCATCGGGCTGCAAATTGAGCTACGGATCGTTGTTTTGTAGTGCCGCCGCGCTCAGCTGTTCCCCCTATTCGCGAGACGGTTTGTGGCGGCGTCCCTCCCTTAGAGATTTATGTCCTCTGCCAACTGGTACCGGCCAAGTATGTCGGCTAAATGCGAAGGCTTAGTCATCGGCACTTCGGCAGTAGGGCGCCCGCCCACCGACCGCTCGCAGTCGGCACCTGTACGAACGCCGATCGATGGCGCACAGACCGAGGGGTCGAACAAAAACAAGCCCGCGCTAATCTATCGCCCCACCGTGACCGGAGGCAACAGTTGCACCCTTCTAACAAAGCTGCAAAAAAAGTGGGGAAAGCGCTAACGGACGGGAGACATTCAATCTCCTCTTGTCGGCAGCCGGACAACTGCGAACAATTCAGAGCTTGACAAATGCACGGACGAGCTGATGGAGCAGTTCCCGGGCCGAATGGCCGATTGGCTGTTCCAAGTTATGCGCGAGCTGAAGAAGAGGCGCGAACTGCACAACCTCGAGTGGGAGGAGCTGATCAACGAAGCCGAATTCGATGACGAGAAGAAGCACGTCTACCCCGTCATCTGGAAGTTCTGCGATCTCGACATTAAGCCCCATGACAAGTAGGATGGATATCCGATTGTTTAAAGGGGAACATCTGGTCGCCTCCATCTCGGGAATGTACCTAAAAACGCGTTCGGCTTCTTTTGTCAAGCAAATCATATTAATTTATATTTTCGTAAGTTGGCCGCTAAGCAGCAGAGTCGAACGTAGCTAATAGCGAGCCACGGTACATCTCGCAGAGTTAGGGGCGACCGGCGATTCTCTCTGATGAATTGAAACTTACGACGCACATGATAGGCACGTGACTCATCACGAGCTGATCCCCATCACCGCGCCCGTCATGCCGATGGAGTCGTGCATCAAGCCTTTCCTCGAGAAGTGCGATGCCGACAACGACGGCCAGATCACCATCAAGGAGTGGGGCAAGTGCCTAGGCCTGAAAGAAGGTACGAACCGCTAAATTCGACTTTGTAAACACATAATAAAGCGCTTCATTTTAGGCGAGATCCAGGAGCGTTGTTAAGTGATGGAGTACGGAAGAAGATCGCAGCAGCACCTATTGACGACCTATGTTAGGTGCTGAGTTGGTGCCAATCTTGGATCGCATTTGTTTGATTAGTTGCATTGTTTCCACTGCCAATTTACTCATTGCATTTTATCGCATTTTGCATACTGTACTTCGTGCAATCCCTCTTGCATGATCTACGCCACAAAAGCCAAATGGTGCTAAATGTATAGGAGTACCACCCTTTTCCGGGCGACCATTCGAAACCCGTACTCGCTGCCTTCTATTCAGTCCGTGCCTTACATTGTTTATAAACGTAGATTTTGTCCCAATGGTATCCTTTTAACATGATGATCATCTACGGCGTAGCGTTCCTTCTAAACCTCGTGCATAATATCGGTGTTATGATGATAACCGTAACATTTTTGGAAAGGCGCATTCAACGTATATATCGAACTGCAACCAAAATATGTCAAATACATAAACATTTTTTAACCACCATACGACATCCCACTAGCACAGCCAGCCACTTCAAGAGATCATTGCAATTAAGCGACGCTTACATTGCGGCGATAGGATCGATTGAACCGACTAATAATCGTTCGAAACTCATCGTCCGCGCTACATTGCTGTGGTCCGATGAGAACGAGCAGAGCGATCGATCGAAGCGATGGACGATCGAAGCGACAGACGATCGACTTGAGAATATTTGAACATCTGATCGCCAGTCGCCCGTCGTCAGCGACTGAACGCTTCGCTCGTTTCGATCATTGCAAAGTAAGCGTCGCTTTACGCATCACAGATATCGATATAGACATGCCTTCTCAGAACATCAGCACAAAATCTCCAGTTTTCTTCTGCGATAAACAAGTGTAAATAGCGAGAAAGTCATGCGCAGGCGCTAGTTCTTTACTTTGAACTGCTTCAAAACGTGCGGCGGCGGAGTACCACAAGCCTCGTTCACTTGGCCCATGACAGCTGAAAATCAAGTTCAACTGTTCGCTCTGAATACAGTGGTGTCCATGGGAAGCCGTGTATTCTTTAGTGAAAAGCTTGTTCTTATCCATCTGTTTTGGCACGCGTTAAGGCGTAAACTAGCGTAGTCAGCCAAATAGAACACATCAGTTCTGTCGAAGAGCGTTGACTACTTTTTGGAGCACACGTGCCATGAACACAACAAGATAAGAGCCAGATAAAAAGTCATACATGGCTCCCCACGGTCCGATCACCCTAAAAAAGACAAACTTACTTCTAACGAGCGACGGATCGAATGTGGCAGCCAGTTTTGCTAGCTGTGGAAGATCCAGCTTAACGCCTGGGTAGCCGTTGTCTTTGAGTACAGTTGCAATACAGTCCGTGTATGAGGCGGCTATAAAAGCAGTGAATGTGTAAGCTCAACGCGCGAGGTCGACGAATCAAAAGTGTATACCGTGCGCAGTGGCATTTTCGATTTTCCCAGCCGACGCAATCCGAGTACCGGCTTTACCGTCATCTTGGCTCACTTCGTCGTAATAATCGCGGCCTGTGCCAAACTCGATCTTCAATTTGTGGACAAAGTTGTCGTCTCTGTTTCCGTTTGCGTGTCCCTTCGGCCAAGCAGTGTGGCCTTTTTCGTCCTGGCCTCTAGCGCATGTTGGTGCGCTGCACGAACAGATGGCGCGGCGTTGCCACACCATTTCTCCACTTATTAAACGGTAGCCTTGATAAATGTTTCCAAAGCCGTCCTTTGTCCACAAGAAATGCGGCAACTGATCGCCCTTTCCGCAAGACACGTTAGTCGCAGAGCGAATCGCGACCTTTTGCCGGAGATCAGCTATCGTTTCGTTGGTGCAGAGGGAGAAGTGATGCTCACTCTTCAATTCGCCTTCACCGTCTCGGTTGTCAGCAGCGTGATCGATGATGGGCACCCTTTCTGGCTTTCGTTTCATTCGCGATGCGTCTTCTTGTTGGATGCTGAGGATGGAAGCCCAAGCGAGTGGAACAGTTGCGCCGATCCAATCGTTTTCAAAGAATTTTTCGAGGGCTGATTCAGCGCAGAGTTCCGCGGTGATGAGACTCGGCGGTGTTGGCTCGCTCGGAGGATCGGCCGGCCTTGGTTTAGCGTAGAAACGATCGCTCGACTTTGAACTTTGCTCTTTGTGAAGAAGCTCCGCTCGCTTGCGGTCCACTTCTTCTTTCCATTCGTTGAACTTGGCGCTGATGAACATTCTCATCGCCTTTCTATACGGACAAGACATGCGGTGAGCGATGTTGAGATATTCCCGATCGGCGCCGCAAACGGGTGAGCTCGAAAGATAGTCGCTAAAGTTGGCAATCATCTCGTAGTAGCCGGCGGTTTCGTGATCGGTCGACTGGTTGCTGTGCGAGAAGGAACCGTAGATCTAAAAGAGAATGCGTCTTTTGATTGTGAGAAATTCCATTGGCTACAATCTCGAGAGGATCGCCGGAGACGTTTTCTGCGGTAACCGCTTGCAAGCTTTCCGGTGAGCATGATACCACCTGCGCTTGAGATCTGGCATACTCCCGCAGAGCGAACAGCTTCAAGGCGAACGACTCTTCGGTCAGACTTCTGACCGGCTCGAATGCTGGCTAAACAACAGAGTTTTAAAGTTTTTGAGATCTCACACGACTAACCGTGCTGTATAGCACTGGATTGTAGGCCAGAATTTCGCTGTCTGTGCGCAAGTACGCGTTGTAGCCGAACACTCCGTAGTCGGGGACGATATCGCAGTGTTCATGGGCAGTTGCATTCGAATGCATCCCGTTACTGCTCTCTGAATTATGAATTGAGCCATCATAAGGCTCAGATGAATTATCACATGAGTTGTTACCGGTAATGTAAGTATCATGAGAAACGACTGTGCAGCTGTTTCGATTAATTACGAAAAAGGGATCGATGTCGAAGACGATTGAGACGACACCAACGGGCAATGGACCACCGTCGGCGCATTCCAGCAGAACGTCGGAAGTATTAATGGAGACTTGGGTGTCGCCAGCCGATGGTCCGAACAATGGCTTAATGCCTCCCTTGAGAATGCAGCCCATTGTGGTCAGCGGTCGGCAAGCGGCCACAAAAGCCGCTTCCATGTCGTCGCTGAGTTGGTGATCGNCAGTGGTTTAATGCCTCCCTTGAGAATGCAGCCCATTGTGGTCAGCGGTCGGCAAGCGGCCACAAAAGCCGCTTCCATGTCGTCGCTGAGTTGGTGATCGTGGAGCGCCAACGCGGGTTCGGCGTGAATGATCACAAAGCTGGCGAGTGAGGCAATCGTATTGTTCCATCGCTGAAATTCCATTTTGCAGCAAATGATGGAGCATCGTTGAAACTCACGGTTGCTTTGAACCCTCCGATTAATTTGTTCAGCGGCTCTCCTTCAGTAGCGTTATATTTTTGAAATGGAGCCAATTCGACCGACAGCCAAGTGCTTGCAGGATCGGAGTCTGGTTTCGTGCAGCAAATTTGTTTATCGCTTTGGTGCAGACAAAAGTGATTGGAATCTCTGCAGCTGTCGCAGTCTAAGAAATTACCCGCTGCGTCTCGCAGTGGCTCTTCTGACATCGTTCCGCAGGGGTTTTCGTCTAAACACATTTCAGAATATTATTTGAACAATAAATATTGGGAAGACAGACCGACGCATTTGAATTGCGGACACGGAGCGATCAGACACTGCTTCGGTTCGTTGACGCACTTTTGCTTCTGACTGCAAGGATTGCTCAAGCACGCATCAACTAAAATCATAACAATATTATCAAAAAAAGAACATAGCAAATGGTCCAGTACCTTTCGGACATTGACTCGCAAGAATGCAAGCATTCGTGCCGTCTCTTACATAACCAGACTTGCATTGACATTTCGGCGGCATGCACGCTAGTGAACACATAGGCGTTTGTTGGCTGCACGTGGGTTCGCAACCCGACGAGCAGTTCTTGTAGACTTCGTTCGACGCGCACGTTGGAGGACAGCGGACGACTGGATAGCTGCAGCCGAAAGCGTCGACATGTCGTTCGAACCAGCAATTCTTGGGCGCCGGACTAACATATGCGATAGGGCAAACTGCAATCAGCGCGCACATCGCAGTAACAAGAGAAGCAAGTATGGAATGAGCTCAAACCAGCGTTTCCTGATTCGGTAAGGTCGCAGCGCAATGTTGGCATCGGGCACGCATCGAACTGCACTTTGTCCTCATAGTGACAGCCTTCGGGAGCGACGGGCAGATCGGGATAGAAGCACGTCGGATCTAAGATTATCGAACAAAATAATTCTTTTTCAAAAATCTTAAAAGGGAAAATATGTACCAGGCGCGATTCTTGCAGGACAGTCGCTTTTGGCGACACACAGTCCCGACAAGGGGTTGAACCAGTAGTTGGGCTTGCAGAAGCAGCCGGCTTGACACACTTCAGAACACATCGTCTCATCCGGATTGACTCCGCATGTGCTTGAACAGTGGCTGCCGCAATCGGTCAGCGTCATGTTCGCCGAGCAAATGGTGTCGTTGCACTGCAGCTCGCGAATGAAGCAGCCATCTTCTTGCGGAATGAGCGCGTAGGTGCAGTTGGGCGGCGGCGGCACCATCTTATATAAGGGACAATTGATCGTACCGGGACACGCTTTCTCGACAACGCAATGACCGCTGGTGTTGCGCTTGTGGCCCGGTGCGCAGAAACAGCCCTGATTGCACTGCGCCGGACACAGCATGCGCTTTGGATCGTCGCCGCAGTTCGACCCGCATTGACTACCGCAGTAGCTGAACACCTCGTTTGTCGAGCAGTTGCACTTGAGTCGCGGATATGCGCAACCGTCGTGCCATTCTTCTTTGAATGCGCATCCAGGAGGCGCGTCGGGCACTTGGAAGGTGTAGCAGTCGGTTTCGTCTGCAGGAAACGCTCTGTCTGCATTGAAAGTATGGTATGAGCTCACTGTGATGAGAGGCGTTGTACAGGTTTTCCATGAGCACCGGATAGGTGTTCCAGGGGATGTCCGTCCAGTTGCCCTGACGCGACACGAGCACTCGCACGCTGGAAGAAGTGGCGTTGGCGAAAGTGAGAAAGCCCGACGGGCGCTCAGTTGCAGACACATTCACAGTCCCGTTGTTGACCGCTACCACGGATCCATTGAAAATGAACGGCGGAAGCGATGCGGACAAATTCTTAGCCAGGATGGTTTCGATGGGATCGTTGTCGGCACCAAGCAGTATCTTTTTCATTATGGTTTTGACGGGATCGTTGTCGGCACCGAGCAATACCTGTGCGGCTGAAAAGTGGGGAGGTTTGAAGTGATGCGGAGTGTTCTTCGGGAGATATCCTTACCAACGCAGCTGAAAAGGACTAGGGTGCAGCTGACGCCAGCACGCATGATGGCTGCCATCACAGCAGAATTCAACTCGGAAATGACCGCTCTCCCAACTTATAAGACCGCCAGCCGTTGGTCGCCAGGGACTACCAGCAGTCAACAAACGATTAACACTTATCGACCAATCATTGGGCGCAGCAATTTTCGCGCACAAGCTATTAGGCCGAAGATTGGCTCGTCAATCTCGACAGCCAGGTGAAGTCAAGCAGCGTTTGTTCGGTGAACACGGAAGACGACCATTGAACGTAAATAATCTTTATAACAAACGCACACGGGATATGTCCTGACAGATTCAGTACTCACAACAACCAAAATCTTTCAAGCTAAAATGACCCAAAAATATTACAATTCTATTCGAGTCTGAAGACACATGAGCACCGACGCTAAACAAGACTAATGTCATTTGCCTTCAGCGTCTTCTGCGAACTTCACAAGCGTAGAATTCTTGGCAACTTGGCCTCCCTCCGTGCACAACACTGCCTGGACGACGCCGTCTTTCGAGGCGCTGAAAAAGCGTTCATTGATGAAGAGAGGTGAAAAGGAATAAAAAGTAAAACGGTTCCTAATAGGTTCGTGGACGGAAAATGGCTCCCTATACGTTCTGCTAGACAGAACGTCGCTTCTAAGTGTAGGCAATCTCAGCGACCCTTAACAATACTATGTTGAATCTAATAAAACTGCCATACTAAAACGGCTGAAATGCAAGAGCCATGAAATGTTGGAGCCATGTCCCCATGTTCAATCTAGGAAAACTCGCAAGGTATTTTCAGACTGAGGGTGTCTATAAGGGACGACTTTCAATCTACGAACCTATAGTAACCGTTTTCAATGTTTTATAGAGGTTAGATCAAATTCTAATCGTAAATAAAGGAATGCACCGTACCGAATAACGTATTCCATTTTCATCGCGACCATGATAATGAGCGCATCGCCCTGCTTCACCTGATCGCCGACTTTCACATTGATCTTCTCAATAACGCCAGGCTGCAAAGAAACCTCATTGTCTTCTCTAAATTCCCTTCACAGCAGCTCACCATTGGCGCGATCATGCCGCCGGAGGCAACAGCGCCGCCGACCGACTCGCGAACCCATTTGGGCGCCGGTCGTTCGAACTCAAATTGTCCGTCTTGCGTGAAGAGAGTGACGTTGTCGGCGATCCAAACGGCGGTGACTTTGCGGGATTCGCCGGCGACTTCGACGCAGTACTCGAAGGACTGCTGCGCGCTGTCGGACCGACCGGACAGCGTGTTCACGGTGACCAACTCGGAGTGGCCATCGATGTGGACGGTATACGAGCCGTCCTTGTTAAACTCGACCGCCACCGATTGATCCCCCAGACGAATCGTCTGCTTATTCGGGAGATTGACTCGGAAGCCGTCGAGCTTGCTGAACGGGTCGTTAGGGCTGAAGTCGGGCTGGCCGATGACCTCGGCGAGCTCGTGCAGCACGAAGGCCACCGACGCCTCGGCGAGCACGGCGAACGACGGCTTCTTCTTCTCGGGGAACAGGTCGTGCTTGTGGTCGGGAATAAAGTCCGTGTACACTTTGCCGGCTTGGAACTTGGGGTGAGTGAGAATGGAGCGGACAAAGTTGACGTTGGTCTTGAGGCCGACCACGTGCGTCTCGGCGAGCGTCGTGTCGAGTCGGCGCACGGCGGACAGACGGTCGGGACCCCAGACGACGATCTTGGCGATCATGGGATCGTAGTGGACGCTGACCTGGTCGCCTTGAGAGACGCCGGTCTCGACGCGAACGGAAGGGCCGACTTCGGGGAAGCGGAGGTAGGGTAGGGGGCCGGCGCCGGGCATGAAGTTGTTGTCGGGGTCTTCGGCGTAGATGCGCGACTCGATCGCATGTCCGTTCAGCTTGATCTGCGACTGGTCGATGATCGGCAACTTTTCGCCTTGAGCCACCCGCAGCTGCCACTCCACCAAGTCCGTACCCGTAATCATCTCCGACACGCAGTGCTCCACCTAAATATATGCTAATTTTCATTACATTTCTTCCATTAAGACTATTTCCTTGGCGATTAAGGTACTAAATATTCTTTAAAGGGCTTAGAATAGGATTGCATAGAGCGTTAAATACGACATCCAGCATGTTCTTTGCAAGAAATATAATTAAAAAATGGTGCTACGATATCCTTTGTGTTCTAAAGTTTTACCAGGTCCAAAACTGTGGGCAGAGCTAAGCGTACAATTATCAAGCATGTGTAATTTACTGTTCCCTTTATTATTACAAAGTCTAAAACTTCCTGAAGTATCCTCAACGCTTAAGAGAGCAAATATTCTTTCAAGAAAAGTGACTTTGCTTCAAAAGCGTGTCGTATTTGAGCACGCGAGAAAGTTATTAAAAATCATTTAAATCAAAGGTGCACTTTGACTTTACGAATAGCGCACGGTGTGTAAAGTAATCCAAAAAAGAAACGAAATGAGACCGAACCTGAAGTCGCGTGTTCATCTCCATGAAGAAGAACTTTTCAGACGAGTCCATGATGAACTCGACAGTGCCGGCGCCGACGTAGTGAACGGCTCGAGCGGCCTTCACTGCCGCTTCGCCCAAATATCGACGCGTTTCGGGGGAGATTAGCGGCGCCGGCGCCTCTTCGATCACCTTCTGATGTCTTCGTTGAATACTGCAGTCGCGCTCGTAAAGATACACGTAGTTGTCGTGACTATCGCCAAACACCTGCATAACGATATGCCATTAATTAAATATCAAGATTTAAATAATCGTCACTCCTATAGAATAGCTGTTCCAGAATTGCTCAATGCAGTGATTTTCCATAGATTTCTACTTTTTCGCAACGAAACGGCTTACTTTGAGACATTATTTTACAGGAGTGTCGAAGAATACAACCGCAGTCAGTGCATACCTGTACTTCTACGTGACGGGGGTTTTCGACAAACTTCTCGACGAGCATTTCGTCATTGCCGAACGACTTTTTGGCCTCGCGTCTCGCCGACTCCAACTGTTGAGCAAATTCAGCTTCAGAACGAGCGATGCGCATTCCTATAAAGAAGAGTTGAAGGTTGAATGACTCGCGAAGTTTTGCAGTTGCGAACCTTTGCCGCCACCGCCGTAGACTGCTTTGAGCATGACTGGATAACCAATGCGTTGCGACTCCTGCCTCAGCCTGTAATCATTCAATTTATTCAAAATTCGTCATCGTTGCAATCAATTTCGTTACACTAGCGTACTAATCGAATGCAAAGACGTCGAAATTAAAGGCAAGATTAACGAAACTAAATGTAACTGTGGTGAATTATGATGAATGGCCGTGTAAAAAGCCGAAAAATTCAACAAATCCTACCGTTCATCCGACTGCTCGGTGCCGTGGTAGCCCAAGACGACGGGCACGCCGGCATCGCTCATGATCTGCTTGGCGGTGTTCTTGATGCCCATGTCCCGAATGGCCGACGACGGAGGACCCACAAAGATTACATTTTCCGCCTGGCATTTGTCCGCGAACACTGCGTTCTCGCTCAAGAAGCCGTAGCCAGGGTGGATCGCCTGCAATCATCGTAATGATAGAAATCCTATCAAACTTATTTACGATCAGGATATAATGGTAACTATTCGTTAATCTGACAGAGTTACACCGCTATTCATCATACTTCGTCGCTTTTGCATCGTATTGTGTAACCCTTGCATTCCATTTCGTCAAATTACGGTCCTAATTGAATGCAAGGGTTACAAAATATAATGCAAAGTGACGAATTATGATGAATGGCGGTGTATTTCTCCAGTACAAGTGTCTCTACGCAGACTAACACCCACCTGAGCTCCAGCCTTTTTCGCTACAGCTAAGATTTTGTCCATACGCAGATAGCTCTCAGCTGACGGCGGAGGACCGATGCAGTAGGCTTCGTCGGCCGTGGCGACGTGCAGGGCGGCGCGGTCCGCTTCCGAATATACTGCCACTGTTCGAATGCCCAGCTTGCGCGCAGTCTTCATGACGCGACACGCGATCTCGCCTCGGTTCGCGATCAGCAGCTTCGAAATAGGTCGAAACTCTGCCGGGTTGTGGCGCCATCTTGCTTGTTGTAGGCGCAGTCGACTGCATCCTGCGATTCGCAAGTGAACTACTCGAGTCAACGACATGCTCTATTCCGGGGAATCTTTGACCGGTTGAGCAACTGAAAAATTGTAAATTTTCGTAATTGCATGCAGATATTGAACACTGACAGCAAGTTTGCTAACTATTATTAATTAGCGAATTGGAGCGAGTTATATTTTCAAATCTGTCACATCGCGCGGAAATATATCAATTTGCTACAGCTGCCTATTGATTCTTTGATCTCGCGTGCATGCAATCGAATAGAGTTTTCATTACAAGTCACACATCTCAAGATCAGTTTCGACTGCGACTCATTTATTGCTAGCGTCTAAATGAGAATGTTCGCAGGGAAGCACACACTTTTACACGTCTCGCGATTGCGAACAACTGGCGCGCGCGCGCACGAAGAGGAGTTGAACGACTGCTCGCAGTTCATTTCGAAGCTGCCTAAACTTAAAAGTTAATGGCAGTTAATTAGTTTTCTGAAGGAGCAGAAATGGTGGACGAATCGTCGCTTCAAACGGCGCTCGCTCTTCCCGGCTTCGCTGGTGAGTTCCTGATTGATTTAGGATCGATTTAATCATTTGTTACACATGTCGCTCCATTTGATGACATTTTGACGCTTTTTTCTCAGATGACACACTGCCGTTTTAATGCGAATCGCGTTTCTTTTCAGCGCCTCGAGTGCGTTACTTCGAGCCGGCCGGTCTTTTCTACGAATGTCGTTTGCTGCGCGATAAATTGACGCTGGGCGAAGATGTCGGCTCTGTGTTATCGGCGACGGCGTTGGCGTCGGTGTTGGCGTCGCGAAGCGGCGACAGCAGCGAGGAGCAGAGTAGAAGCACGTCGCCGGAGCCGGGCGCGAACGATTGGCTGGACGCCGACGACGCCAAGTACGAAAAATATCTCAAGAACCTCGACCCGTCTGACTGCAACTCGCAAGACCACTACAAAGTGCTCGGGATCTCCAAGCTGCGATGGCGCGCGACCGAAGGTCAAATTAGGACTGCGTGTAAGTGCTTGCCGTTT
>NIUQ01001467.1:0-30291 GCA_002796945.1 Plectus sambesii
ACTGTGTTGATTTGATAACGCACAATTTTTCAACACAGTGGGGTGTAAAAATAATTTACTGTATTTAGACGGTTGGTGGGCTGTAAGTTCCGGGCACCGGTAGTTTACCTTTCAAGCCAATGCTCGTCGACCAATTTTTAGGGGTTATAACTTTTTAAGGGAGTCGAATCTGAAAAAACTGAATGCGCAGCGATGATCAGCATGTTTGACTTGACAACATATCAAAATATAATTTTTCACTAGAGTTCCCCTTTAATTTTTTAATTTTTTCTCTTGATTCGATTTACAAACTACAAAGTGGTTCTCAAAGAAGTTTTTACGCTCTATTTTATGGTACCCTGGTGATAATTTAATACTATCTCGCTTTCGAGATCAATTGTCCCGCAGTTTTACTATGGAGACCCAGTTTTTTCATTTTTGCTCTTTCGATTAAATTCGAGTTCAAATCCAGCTAGTCTATTCCTATAGAATATTAAATTAGGAATCGAAAGCTATTTTTACTTTATATTGACGTTTGCTTATAGCTGAGATCAACTGTCTATAGATATTTTTCCTTGTTAACTCGGCTGAACTGCCGTGCGTTTTCTTGAACGGTCGAGGAATTTCGACAATAAGAGTAAGGTCGGGAAGTTGAAAATTGCTCTTATATCCGGGGTGCTCTTATATCTGTGGTCAGCCATTTTATGCAACATTTAATGTTAGAAACATGTCAAACACTGTACTAATGGTTAAAACATACTGTTCATCGAACAATACAGGGTGGACCAAATAATTTTGCTTTTTTTGAACTTGAATAACTTTGCATACACTGAACAGATTTATGCAAATTTTCGTTTTTCACAATCCCCGCCCTCTGAGAATTTTTTTGGCATAGAAATTAAGGACCCTTAATTTAGGGGTACCCCCTAATTTATCCGTGTTAGCGCCAACGATTTAGGCTATAATTTTTCTTTGCTTCCTTTAACTCTTGATAGTGTAGCGGTAGAGTTACCGTCTTAAAACCTTGATGGCCCGGGTTTGACTCTCAGCTGTGGAAACTCTGATTGTTTTTGTTGTGTAATTTTTGCAGTTTTCCAACGTTTGCAGTTCAGGTTTATTAAGTGCTTTCAGTTCTGTTTCTTTCAAGATCCTTTTTTAATCCGTGACCGTTAGAAATTTTATCATTTTAATTGATTTAATTTTAATTCCATCCAAACCACATAGCACTGCGCCAAGAGCAGCAATTAAAATGATAAAATTTCTAACGGTCACGGATTAAAAAAGGATTTTGAAAGAAACAGAACTGAAAACAATTAACAAAATTGAATTGCAAACGTTGGGAAACGGCAAAAATTACACTGCGAAAAAAACCAGACTTTCACAACTGAGAGTCAAACCAGGGCCATTAAGGTTTTAAGACGGTAACTCAACCGCTACACCATCAAGAGTTAAAGGATGCAAAGAAAAATTATAGCCTAAATCGTTGGCGCTAACACGGATAAATTAGGGGGTACCCCTAAATTAAGGGTCCTTAATTTCTATGCCAAAAAAATTCTCAGAGGGCGGGGATTGTGAAAAACGAAAATTTGCATAATTCTGTTCAGTGTATGCAAAGTTATTCAAGTTCAAAAAAAGCAAAATTATTTGGTCCACCCTGTATCACGTTTTAAGAACAATTTAAGCATACTACAGGGTGGCCAAGAAAAAACGAGATTTGGAAATTTTTTTTCGCAGGCGAAATCAAGCCTTGACGTCTCCTGGTCTATTTTAGCTCACGGTCTCGACTATCGATTGACGCACTTTTCGAAAATTTTTCTCTTAGGGGTACTTTGTGAAGTGTTACTGAAGCCCAAAAAAAGATATGCAAAACGATACACCATATTTGGGCCTAGAACCTTTCAACCAGTTGACGGATTTAGCTCAAACTTGGTACAATTGTTAAGCTGATACCTGGGAAGAACGAGCCAAAAGGGCTTGTGAATTGCGCTTCTGGAAAACAAGTTATAGCCCCGCAAAGTTTTCCGATTTTTTTCAGTCGACGAAGGTGGGCATCTTTGAGTGAAGTTTGCAGTTGAATTTTACAGAGTTTTGTAGACAATTTTGGGTGCCCTAGGTGCGCCTATATCAGGGCTATCTGGAACAAAAAAGCTTTTGTGCGATTTCCGCATTTTGGAAAATGCGACCATTGAATGCATGCGCAAATAACAGCGTCAACGTGGGTGGTCTGTCTGACTCCAAAAATCGATATTGCTCAAATGAGAAAGTGGCCGAAAAACGTTTTTGCTTTCGATTGCCCAGATCATGAGATAAACGGAACACCAAAAACATCCAAGAAATTCCAAGAAATTTGACCAAAAACCATTCGTAAAGAGTGATTTTTTGTGAAAATTGAGAAAAATCCGTTTCGTAAATTGACCATAACTTTTGTTTCAGAAGCCTGATTCACAAACCGCTTTGGCTCATTCTTCCCAGATATCAGCTTAACAATTGTACAAAGTTTGAGCCAAATCTGTCAACAGATTGCAAAGTAATAGGTCCAAATATGGTGTCTCGTTTTACCAAGCTGTTTTGGGCTTCAGTAACACTTCACAAAGTACCCATAAGAGAAAATTTTACGATGACGGCAGGAATAGATACTTCAGACCTTGGGCTACAATCGGCCAATAGACGTCAAAACTTGATTCCGCCTCCTAACAAAAAACATTTCCAAATCTCGTTTTTTCTTGGCCACCCTGTAAATCACGGAGAGTAACCATTAATCTTAGGTTAAACGTGCTTGCGGTGAAATTGCTCACAGTGAGAGTCAACTTGAGGTTTAGCTATGTACGAATGTTCTCACCCACATCTTAAATTACCGCGATTTTGTTTTTTTGGCCCCTAATTCCGTCAAAACTCGCGTAAAAGAGCATGCATTTTTGAGAACTCCATTTAAGGTAGTGTGTCTAGGGCAGGCGAGCTCAAATTGGAAAGTCAGTGCAATAGTGGCGAAAGATCGAGAGTTCGATTCCCATATCCCCTGTGAATCTTTTAAAATTTACTCGAACATTATGGGAATCGAACCCGCGACCTTTTTTTTACTATAGCACCAGCTCTACCGCTTGAGTTGGCAGGTTTTTGTCATTTTATGGGATGCTTGCTCTCATATACGGGTCTCGACCACAAAATCCGCCAAAAAAACTGCTCTTATATCCGTGGTCGGCTCCTGTGCTGTAGCATAATACAGGTGCACGTGAAATCGAAAAGTGGCTCTTATATCCGGGTTTCACTGTATAAGGAACGCAAACGTTTCTGGCACTCGAGTCCATTTTATGCGAACTGGCCGAAAGCTCGCAAGCAGTGTTGTCTTAATACCAAATTTTCGACATAATATTATACCCATACAATTCTTTTTGCCAAAACTGAAAAAATACCTATACAATACTATGGGTATTTAATACTTTTCAAAGAATTAAGACAACACTGCTCTCAAGATACGATATTAGGCTCAATTTAAAATTTATTAAGGGCATTTATTCATTTATGGCTGATGGGGGATTTCAACATCTGATAAGTTAAGTGCGTAATGATCATTTGGCATAGTGGAATCTTAGAATAATGAAATTTTGCAGTAGCATTATGTATTTTTCACGAGATTTTAGACAGCTCGTAACTGCTACGAATCGCCGCCCACTGACCCTAAGATGAATAGTCGTTCGTGATATAAGAATCTGAAACAGTTTGTTCTTGTATTTGTATTCATAGCAACAGACATCGTAGGGCCAGTGGCCAACGCTACACGGTTTACCTTTTAGTTCGGTATTACGGTGTTATTATTTCAAATTCTGTTCTGATTCCTGTTCTCATGATACCCCAAAATTGTACTATATAGAATACGTGTACCCGGTATTAATTGTCCTGAACCGGAACCGGAACCATTAATTAATTATTCTCGTTCTTTACATAGAGAATCACAATGATACTGAAAACAGTTAAAGTAGCTTTTGGCCCCTTATTTCGTGGGTAGAATTTTATGCAGATGGGCATCTAGCCATTTTTGAGGCTACTGCTTATGTCGCGGGCATGATAGGTAGGCTGTCTTTGGAGGGGAGAATGCTCATAACAAATTAGACGAGCATCAGTGACGATTTATCACGGCGCGTATTAATGTGAATTGGTACAATTTCTGCAAAGTTCGCTGTTTAAACGCGTAACTAAATTGATCCACAGGAATCCACGTTTATGCGCAGTTTGCATGAAATGTACTCACGTGCCAAAAGCGTTTGCGTTCCCTATATACATCGTTTGAAAGCCCATCAAAAACTCTTTTAAATGCTTCCCTTTTTTATTTATTTATTCAGAAGTCAGAACAGGAGAGCCCTTGGATTATGTGGCTTCCGTCTATCTGTCATTCGTCGCTCTTGGAGTTCCTTGAAAAAATCATTTGTAGAAATGGACTGAAAATTTTAAATCACTCAAGAGTTTAAAGATAGATAGTATGGAAGTTGTTCTTTCCAACGCACAATTTTTCTTTATTTAAATATTTATTATTCTCAAAAGGGGGTGAAAATGACACACTGGCAGCGGTTAGAGGAAAGTTTTTGGAAAAACGATCAAAGAATTCGATTACCGAATTTAAATACTCCCATATATCAGACATTAGTCACATTAAACTTGCTCTTTTGAATGAGCTATCATTTTCTGCTTAAAAAACAACATTCGTATACTGGAACAATGTTCTAATTCAGCTCAAAGTTGGCCCATGCCAAAAGTACGGTAAGTCGTGTGCGTTGAAGAAATCTCAAGTCTTGTCGACTGTCCACGTATACTTTATTTGAGTTTTTAACTATATTTGATAGAAGCCTTTTCAAATTTGCTCGCGTTTACAGGGTGTCCTAAAAAAAGGCAGGCGACGTAGCTTTTGAACGGGGTAGCGCTTTTGGCCCAAATTTGAACCGAATGGTGTCCTAGTATGGGGCTTCAAGTGGGCGAAGTTTGGGCCGCCTCCTTTACAAATTGTCGTTGCGGGACCCCAAAAAGTGCAAAAAAGGGCCTTAAATCGGAGCTGACTTTTGAGGATCACTGTATAGCGGAGAGTTGAGTTGATGAGCTGATTTTTGGCACAGCGGTAGTTCACAAAAAGTGCCAATGTTTTGCAAAAACTTTTTAGAAATCGACCAAAACTGCCCCATTAGCCGATTTTTGGCAGATTTTTGGGCACTTCTTGGGCATTTTTTGGAAATTTCCTGACCAATTTTCAAAACTTTTGGGAAAATATTCGCACTTTAGGGGACTACTTCTGTGCCAAAAATCAGCTCACCACCTCAACTCTCCGCTCTACAGTAACCCTCCAAAGTCACCTCCGATTTAAGGCCCTTCTTTCGCATATTTTCGGGTCCCGCAACGATAGTTTGTAAAGGAGGCGGCTCAACCTCCACCCGCTTGAAGCCTCATACTCGGACACCATACGGTTAAAGTTTGGGCCATGAGCATTACCCCGTTCAAAAGTTATGTCGTCTGCTTTTTTTTGAATCACTCTGTATTTTTTTCGCCTACAGCTGTTCTCTAAACTACCTTCATAAATGCTTGAAACTTATTCACATCTAATTGCAGAAAATTCGGAGGCATAAACTAATAGTCATAGTTGGCATCGTAATCGCTATAATCGTATTTTTGCTTCGGACTGCATCCATTTGGTCACCTATTACACCTCTGCCATCAGGTACGCTTTGCCAATGTCCAATATAATCTTCGCAAAAATTCAAATAGGTAGAACTAATGGTTGCAGTAACGAGCAAATAAAGAACTGAATCGCTAGGGCATATTGAGCAATCGAGGAAGTTTAAAAATATTCGGAACCGTAAAATTTCTAATCGTTAACAACTGTTCAAAAAATATATTAACATGTATGGTATTGGAACTTGTGCACTTATTAGAGTTTTAGTTAGTATCATTGTATATCAAAGGTGCCTCTATCGTTTCGTTAAACAGAGACGAGTCACTAACGTATTTAAAATTAAGTTTCTTAAAATTATATTTTTTATTCAATATTAAACAATTAATAATACAAAGATATTCAGTTATAACGTAAATGCTAAATCCAAATTATTCTAAGAGCAAATACTAAGAATGTTGTTACTCATCCACATAACGTTGCAACAACGTTTTCAAATGAGAAGAGAACCGAAAACCCAGATACTAACGAACTGTATTCTTCATAATAAAAAGGCAGAGTATTGAAGATTGGGATAAAAAAACTGAGACCAACGTATCGATGTTAAAAACATCTAGACACATAATTCTTCGTTTTGTTCTTTGCTTTCTTCTATGATTTTGCTTCAGTCATTTTTAATCTAGTTTTGCTGTACATACCGAGTGGCCCAAAAGTCTTGTCCCTATATTACTTTAGTTTTAACTTTAAAACTAAGGCATCAATTTGCTTCAAATTATAAGCATACGAGGGGGGTCAAATGAAAGCAATAATTTTGCTATGACTCCCGTTAAATGCAACCGTTGCGGATTATTTTTTTGTGGCAGACATATATGGTCCTTGGTTACTCATACGCACAGTCACAGCGTCAGCAACACGCGCATGCGCCTTATATGATGTTTTCAAAATTGTAATACCGGTAGAGTTATGCACAAAGTAATGAAGCATGTTTAATGACAAATAACTCTGGTAATACGTAACTAATTTGAATACAACTTTTGCCTCTGACAGAGCAATCACTAAATTAGATTTTTATTTTTTTAATCTTTAAAATTGGTCCATTTTTTGTCATTTTATATTAGCTTAAAAAAGATGAAATACGGCAAATACAGTGACAGAAAACTGTCCAAATGCACGCATTTGCTTTCAGTTAAATTTTCTCTGTAAATATGGAACGGATTTTATTGAAAAATGACATGCTTGTAGCAAAAGGCTTGGCTACAAAATGAGCAATAGTCCATAAAAATCTGAGCATTCTTTGCTGATATAATTAATTGCAAAGTGGACGATGTTAAAAACTGTCTGCATATTTGATATCGTCCACTTTGCAAATAATTATCTCAGCACAGAATGCTCGGGTTTTTATGAGCTACTGCTCATTTTGTCGCCAAGCCTTTTTACTACAAGCATGTCAATTTTCATTAAAATCCGTTACATATTTATAGAGAACATTTAATTGAAATCAAACTTTTTTTCTCATTTTTGCTCCACTCTGCACGAATTGGAACATAACTCAATGGACATTACCATCGTAGAAATGTTGTGTAACGCGCATGCGCGTGTTGCTGACGCTGTGATTGTGCATGTGAGTTACCAAGGACCAGATCTGTTTGCCACCAAAAAATAATCTGCAACGGCTCATTTAACGCGAGTTATAGCAAAATTATTGCTTTCATTTGATCCCCCCTCGTATATCTGCGTGGGAATTTTCAGTCAATATTTTAATGTCACACATGCACAATTCAATAAACATTCGAGCCAATTCTAAGAGGCAAATATGCAAAAACTGAACAATTAAACGATCAAAATCTTTTAGTGTGAACAGACTGCGACGCACTAATTCAGTTTTAAGGAACGAGTTGTAGCATTTTCGATTATTTTTTGTTTAAGTTATGTCAAGCTTACTCTTAAATAGTATAGAACCTATCAAAATTTCTTCTCTCGTTTCCATTGTAACGCGTAGTACATTAAAAGTATTCAATATTTCGCTGTTATTGAGCAAACTTTGAAGCAAAAATCTGTCGTTCGCGCGCTCACTGACTTTTCCGTCATACGAGAAAGATGTTTTTTGCGATGAGGGAATATGATTGACATCTCGCAGTGATGCTGTGTATCCTATTCTTATGGCCTACGACCTTCATGCGCTTCATTATGCTGCCAGCTGCAATGATGCGGGTTCCGAATAGTACAAAAGTATACAATAGGAGTCATCCAAAAGCTGCAATGATCCGGGTCGTGCAATGATCCGGGGTGTAATAATGCGGGTTCGACTGTATGCTTTATATCGCCTTACACTTGATGGCCTGTTAAAATCCTACAATTTTTTGTTCAAAACGTTTTTCGCAGAGATCATGCGTTCTTCCGATAGAGAAGTTCTGCCCAAACGTTTTGCAAACACAAACTTGATAATCTAGCCAATATTAAAAAATTGCATGTATTGAATGATTTTTATGAAGAATGGCAGGGTGAAATGTACTCTGAAAAAAGCATCATGGAACCGATCATAAGTGTTTGAATTAGGGAAAGTGGATACTTTTCTGAAAGATCAACTTCAGGGGTACAATCTGCAATAAAAATGAACCTTATTCGAGACCAGGAAATTTTTTACTTGAGATCACCCACAGTATAAAAAAATGTCGGAAATTAAATTTCATCAATAAAAATGAATTTTTCCAACGCCCGATGAGTGCAAATAATATAAAGAGCAAATAAAACCTTTCGAGATAAATTTCACTATGATTATTGAAAATTTCAAAATTAGTGACGTCATGCATATCAAATGATCACACACAGAGTTCGATTCTCAAGTAATTTTAAACTTTGTTTAATGTTTTGCATTGCACATTTTTACTGTTCTAGCTCATCGGATGTTAAAAAATTCCTTTTTATTGATGAAATTCACTTTTCGTAAATTTTTGCATTGTGGGTGGTCTCAAGGTCAAAATTTTCAAAGTCTCAAATCACGCTAATTTTTATTGCAGGTTGTAGCCCTGAAGTCGAACTTTCAGAAAATCACTTGCCTGGCAACATTGGACACTTCTGATGGGTTCCATGATGCTTTTTTCGAAGAGCACTTCATCATCCCACTTTTCATTTAATTCATTCAATCCATACCATTATTTCAGTTCTTGATGGATTTTCAAATCGGCTTTTGCAAAACGTTTGGGTGTAACTCCTCTATTGGAATAACGCATCAACTTGGTGAAAAGCTTCATGAACAAAAACTTACAGGGTCTCAAACAGGGCCCCAAGTGTAAGGCTATTTGGGACATGTTTTGAATTGCCGCCCGGGCTCCACAGCGACTTTCTGGCTGAAAGTCCGCCCACTTCAAGCTCGTCCCAGGGGACATCTGTGGTCCAAATTTCGCCTTTGGGCGTTACCTCTTCGAGTCAAGAGGGTCGAGAGTACTTTTTTGGAACACCCTGTATATAGACACCCTGTATATGGATAGACAGCTGCAGGAGTAGCACCTTATTTCGCGCTGAGAACTATTTATGGGAACATAAAATAACAGCTTACAGAAAATCACACTATCACTTGAATTCCCAAACCTTTCCCACCGCAAAACACCGCGCAGTAAAGGTGCTGCAGTCAAGCTATTTGGCGGCGACATAAAATCTGATTAATTTCTTAATTTTCTGTTAGGGAATGCAAACTATCATTTTTTGGGAAGGTTTGCCTGTGACAGTGGAGATAAACCCTCATCCTACCCTTCCCTTTCTTGGAATCTATTTCATAAAACTGTTGAGTGTTGAGAATTGCGAAACTGAGTCTCAACTTCAGATGAGTATCCTTTTCTCATATGATAAAGCGGTGTCGTTTAAGCAGAACTGAGATTCAACAGAGACCCGCTGAAACAGGGCCTTGCACGTCCACCAATTAGTCTGTTTGCGTCATATATGGGTAAGAAGAGCGGGTGTAATAAGGCGACTGCAATAATATAGTTGGTCTTCAGCAATATGCGGCGGCGAGCTGACCGCTGACAGTGGAACTATTGAGAGTCCACATTATCCAGAGAATTATCCGCCAGACGGTCGCTGCACTTGGCTAATTACGGTGGAAGAAGGACTTCAAGTCGCGATCAAGTTCGATCTGTTCTCGGTACACTATCTCACCTACTCTTCTCTTTGCTGACCAATGTTATTGCAGTTGGAGCCGCACAAAGATTGCATCTACGATCGACTAGAAGTCTACGAAGTGCACCCATCGGGTGACAGTAACCGGCTCGGTAAGCTGTGCGGTCAGACCATTCCGGAAAATGTAAAGACGCTGACGTCGAACCAGATGCGATTGGAATTCTACAGCGACAGTTCTGTACAAAAGCCGGGCTTCTCATTACAGTTTATACAAGGTAAGTTACGAGGGTTACGAAGGGTCCGGCGGTTACATGACGATTCGCGACAATTGCGCATTACCATTCTATGCCTATAATTTTTTCATTTGTCTGCGCTCATTGTACTCCCATCGTATGTGTAACGAAAAGGTAAATTCCGGTTTCATTATTTAGGAATTAGTTGCATATCTAACGTGAAGACGCCATCCTAGTGGGAATTTCAAAAATAGGGACGCTGTATCACCTCGCTTTTTCCAAAGGACCCTGTGGATTGGAGGCGTGGCATTCGTTAATGCCTTAGCATGGGGATAAATTGCAGCTTTTTAAGAGATGAGCAATTCCTGAGGCATCATAAATGATGATAAATAAAAATGTGGCGAAAATAAAGCGTGGTGAGTTATTCAAGACCCCCTGACGAATGACGCACGCGTTTAGAATTCGACGAATGCAAGACAGACACGCACGGCTGCCAGCACAAATGCGTCAACCTGCTCGGAAGTTACAAGTGCGAATGTGACATCGGCTATGAATTGAATGCGGATGGCAAAACTTGCGAAGGTCGGTTTGTTTACGGTTGCGAAAGGGGTAATGGCCGAGGCGATGGAGTGCCGACGTCAGAAATTTGCGTGGGTTTGGACTTTGGGGTATGGCCGAGTGGCCTGGGGGCGTATGACCCAGGAATTTTCATTGCGCCAGTTGACGGCCTTGTTTTAAGCACAAGCCATCAATTTTTATTCATTTTTACTAGTTAACACAAAAGATTTGTGCTCCAAGCCTTGGAAAGCCAATTGAGACTCCACTGAGGGTACACACACCCATCAACGCCTACTTTCATTCCAGACACGTGCGGCGGCTATATTCGCGCCGACAACGGCACCATCCACAGCCCAAACTTCCCACAACACTATCCCAGCGGTAAGCGATGTGTGTGGGAAATCGAAGCCAATCCCGGCTATCAGATAGCAATCAATTTCACTCATCTCAACATCGAAGGCATGAAGGTTGGTCAATCGGTTCAAATGTGCGGCTGCTCGCTTCACGCATACTTCATTGCAGTTGCTCTCTCAAAATTATTATTATTAGCTTTTCGAATGATATGCTAGAGATACATCCATAGTAATTGTCTGAAAACTGAGGAAATTATGAAAACCTATGAGATTTCGCCACCTACTAGCTTTGCCCACGTTGGCCAAACTTTCGGCTTTCTGAACGTAAAATGGACTCTCGTTAGGAGATTGTCTTTGGTCGTTCGATGTTAAATTATCGTAGTCGTGTTGCTTTTTGATCGGACAGAACAATTCGTTCTGACTCGAGGTGACAAGTTTTCAATTTGACGGCGTATAGAGCAGTAATGAAATAATTCGACTGAGTCGGAGCAGTGATTACGCGCCGGTTGCAGATAGCCTGCGAGTACGACTACATCAAGGTGACGAGTATTGGCGATACTGATGCGGAAAGTGACAACTTGGGCAAGTTCTGCGGCGATTACCTCGAGGCGTTCGTCGTCACGTCGATCACAAACCGTCTGCGTGTTGAGTTCGTCTCCGATAATTCAGTCGAGAAGACTGGATTCGCCGCCTACTTCCTGACCGGTTCGTTTTCTTCTTGGTACTTGAACGATACGTCCCATCCGGCCGAATAGCGTTCGAACACGCCACACACTCATGCACAGGATATCGTAGTTGGCCAACGCATGATCGTGCGGCGTTACGTTCGCATACCTTCTTTTTTACACCGCAATCAGGGTCACGCCGTGGTCGTCATCGGCATGCGCGTCTAGTTCGATTTTACGGTTACTTTGGTGCTTAGGAGGAAAAACCCGTTTTGGCCGCTCGCCAGTGCGCCTCGTTGTGACGCAAAGTGGGGCGGTGTCCTTGCGCGAGGAAGGACAAGAGGCCGTTGACGCGAGCGCTTTTTTTGCAGACCTCGACGAGTGCAAAAATAACAACGGCGGTTGTCAGCATCGTTGCATCAATCTCATTGGCTCGTACAAATGCGAATGTGATAGCGGCTTCGTTCTCGCCGAGGACAGACACAATTGCAAGGAGGGCGGCTGCAACTTCCAGCTCAAAGATCCGGACGGCAAGATCTTCAGCCCAAACTATCCGCACGACTACCCGAAGGGGAAGACTTGCGCATGGCAGTTTGTGACGACGCCGGGTCACCGCCTATTGCTGGTACGCGCGAATTCGATAAATTCTCAACTGACACTATTGTGCGTGACTATTGCTCAACTGTCACAAATTCAGCAATTCGACGATTTTGTGCTAGAGGAGCACACCACATGCCGTTACGATAAAGTACAAATGTATGATGGCGGATCGGACGGCGCGCAGACGATGGGGATGTTCTGCGGCAGTCAGATACCCAAGCCGATGATCTCGACTAGCAACGAGCTCTACCTCGTCTTCCATACTAATGCTAATGTGGCGAGACGGGGCTTTGCCGCCACTTACTCATCCGGTATGTTTGTTGATGGCCATCTGGGGCCCGTTTTATAACACTATCAATTACACAATCGTAAGCGCGGTGATCGTTCATTTATGTTCAGTAATTTATGATTTTTGACCAATCTTCGCTCTTGCAATAATTTATGGAATGGGTGCTAAGATGGCGATCAGTCTTGAAGGGGTTCAATGGTCCAAGTATCGGAAGCCATCTTTTCAATGTTTGAATTAAGGGATGAACATTCGCTTAGTCTGTTTTGTAGAACGGGTCTAATGCGTAAAATTTGGTAGTTGCGGGACGGCACAAACGCAAGCACGGCAATTTATCGCAAAACCGGAAATGACTGTAATCACCGCGCTACCAATTGTGCAGATCTGCTTATGATTAACAATGTTTAATGATGTGAGCATGAAAAAAGTTTATGAGTCAGCGAAAAATGTTTAGTTTGCGGAGGAGTGCTGGAAGCGGAGCAGTCGATGGGTTTCATCTACTCCCATGCACGCTACAGCGATCATAAGTATCAAAAGAAGATGAAGTGCACGTGGACAATATTCGCTAGGCCAGGCATGGGTGTGCAATTGCGCTTCACGCAGTTCAGTCTCGAACCGGAAAACGGCTGTGAATACGACTATGTCGAAATTTTCGACGGCGAAACTACCGACTCCTCTCGCTATGGCCGCTATTGTGGCGAAAAGGTACGGTTGTTCGGATGGCACTAATTTTTCTTAATTTTATGCCACAAGTCTGTTAAGAACTGCAGTGTACTAAATTCATTTTCTTAAACATCTAGTCTCTTTTTGAGTACTCGCAATCAAAAAGTAATAGAGTTTTTATTGACGGCTATAGTGTGAAGAAATGAGAACTTGATTGCGCAAAATTTGAGGTGAAAAAAGATCGTTGGTATACGGTATCAAAATGCATTCCTGAGAAAAAAGTTGAGACTATAAATGGGCTGAGGCGACATGACTGCCGGTTTGTGACGCGCGTCGTTCGTTGCAGGCGCCGCCGACTGTCGTATCGACGGGTCCGGCGCTGACACTGGAGCTCTACACCGATGACTCGGTGGAACACAAGGGCTTCGTCGCCGAGTACCGACTAACGGAGCAGGGTACACCTCCGCCGTTCATCGTGCCGCCGCCGCCGCCGACACCGCGACCTTTGCGAGAGCCGATCGTCAACAACCGCGATTGACAGACTGACTGACTGACTGACTGACTGACTGACTGATCTCACCGCGTCCGACGCGCGCGCCTTCCGAATTTCGGCAGCTCCGCATTTACACTACACTAAACGAGACGAGGCGTTCTGCGCCAACGTGTCTCCGCCACATTCCTGCTCGTCGTGTCACCATTCTGTCACTCGACGTCTTCCGCTCGCTTGCCCAATATGCCCGTAGTGGCGTCCCTTCCACCTTCCACGATCGGTAGTCTCTGTCTTCCTGTCCGCTGATATTCACTGTGTACACTTTAAAAGCTGAAAGCTTTTACCAGTTAAAGTGGTAACTATTTGTTTTCGGTTGCAATGTGCAGCTTGTGCATCGAGTTGTGCGACGATTGTTCGATCGATTCGAATCATGTTCAACACTTGTGCTGATTCGCATCTGTGTGTGTGTACTTTTCCCCATGACAAATGTTCGACTCGATTCATGTGTCATCAGTTCGACAATAAAAATAAACAAAACTACTCAACATTATGACAGTGTTGCGCAAGGCGATCGCAGCAGTCGATGCAATAGCCGTGGGGCAGTTACCTCAGACTGATACAGCCAGTCACTCTACGCATGCAGAGTTGCGCACTTCTTTTAGGATGATAATCTGCTTGGCGTCATCACTCACATCCAGCTCAATAACATGATACATTCTTAGCGGCTTTAGATCTTGCTATTTTAGTTTCTAATGCGCCGTACGAGACGAATATCCGACTTCTAATCACTGCTTTATTGTGTACATTTCACACATGGCGTCTCTGGACATGACAAAGTGGATGTCGGAGCTGCCGCCGGAGCTCACTGCGAAGCCGCTGGTCAACTTGATCATACCAGGTAGTTGTCGCATTCATATCATCTGAGGCCTGCGATATCTCTATTAATTTACGAAATATACGATGATTCGTATATCTTTTATATGTAATAAAAATTTTGTCTGTGCAGGATCTGCCTCTCTATAGACCTTAGAAATCCTCGTTTTGGTCTTAGGGCAGTATTCCAAGTTCAAGGCTGGAGCGGCTGTTTCCACGGTAGATATGCAGATCGTTAAGCAGAGCTCTTCTGTTGGGTCACAATTAAATAAGCGCAATGACGATTTGCTATCATTAACTTCTCAAAAACACCTGTCACGAAGAACACGTCGAAACACTTGAGTAAATATTTAGACGTACTACGGTATAAGTTCCTTTTGGTGTCGTCATCGTAATTGAGGATGACAAATCGTCAACATACCAACAAATGTTGCTCTATGGGCGAGGCCAGAGATGACATCAACATGAGATTCGCACACAGGGTCGCACGATTCGTTTACGAAAACGCTGGACAAGGACGGACCAATCGCAAACGATCGACCGGATTGGTTTCGATTCATCCAATGGCTGCCGGGCATCAAGAGCATCATCTACCGCTGGACGCTGACGCAGCACCTCTCGACGATCGAGCAACTGGAACAGGGCGTTCGCTATTTCGACTTTCGCCTGTCGCGCCCGCCTCACGATCTCACCGCCATCAAAGTGTTGCACGGCTTGTACGGCTCGGGAATCGGCCTCATTTTCGCCGACATCTTCGTCTACCTTCAACAGCACCCTCGCGAAGTCGTTCTCCTCGACTTTAACCACTTTTAAAACTTTGACAAAAGCACGCACAATAAGCTTATCGACGCGCTCGTTGACATGTTCGGAGCGAAAATGTGTCCCGCCCGACGACCGCGCGACGTGACGCTCGACCAGATGTGAAAGAGCGGCTATCAAGTGATCGCGTTCTACAAAGAGGATGAGTTCGTTGAAGAGCACTGTGTGCTCTGGCCGAGCGCGGCGATACAGAGCCCGTGGGCGGACACGGACACGCCGAAGAAGCTGATCGCGTACCTGCAAGAGCAGCTCATGAAGCGTTCATTGGGAGACGACATCACCTTCTTCAACACCCAGGGCATTCTCACTCCGCAGATTAGCGATGCCGTGTTCCATTTTTATAGCTCGCTCGAGACCGACTTGGCCACTCCGACCACACAACGGCTCGTCTACTGGCTGCGCGACTCCTTGCCATTGCTCAAGTCCCGCTATAATATTGTGTTCTGTGACTTTGTGGAAAAGTATGATTTCTGTCGCAGTGTCGTTCAGCTAAACTTCAACTCAAAGCGCTAATGATTAATTTTTCGCATTAGGGCAAAACAGGGTAAGCCGAATGCCCATTATAGCCGGATGACATGAATACTGCAGCTTTGTCTTTGCTCCATGTGCGTAAGTAACAGCTTAAAGCCTCATTTTGTGTTTGTCACATATCTCAGAGAAGATTAGTGGCGAGATACAAACTTAACAATGAAGAAAAGAATTGAGGCTTCGACGAAATTTGGACATATTTGACGCTAGCAAAATTTCTTAATCGTGAAAAGATAAACTATAAATAGCTACCTACTTTCTCTATCACCGTAAAAAATTTCAACAAAATCGTTGCGAAACTGGTACGATTATCAGAAGCAAAAATAACTCAGGCGAAAACCGGCTATCGTATCCCTGTTCTAAGAGGTTTTAAGGGGCATTGCCGCAGTTAACTGCGCATTCAGCTTTAATCATAACCGGGATAATAAGAATATTATTTTTCAGAATACTGAACAGGTCTTAATTCAAAAATTTCCAAATATAAATTGGTTGTCACTTTCCTGTGGTCGTATTAAGTGTGACGAAACTGTGTAATTCGTATCGGCATCAGTTATATGATGCAATGAATAACGTATGAGTAGAATCTGAAATATGATAAAATCATGCAGCCCTTTGAAAGGTCTGAGGTTGTTCGAATCGTTGGTTTCAGCCTGCTTTACCCACGGCGAGCAAAATCAAGCGATCTACCTGCACTGATATCATATTATCGTTTTGATACTCAGCTCAGAAATTTGCACTATAGTGTGACGGGTAGATCGCTCGATTTCGCTCGACGTGCTTTACCCAACTTTGTTTCGTCAATAAAGACTTGCTCATTCGCACACATTTGGTATCGTTATTTCAACCTGCCGTTGATACCGTAATCAAACGAAGCGCGCGAAAAAGGGACCTTTCGCTGGCAATTAGTAAACCTCACGACGCTCCATGACCCCAAAGGTCACACACACGCACCTATCTACTGTAGCAGAAATGCGCTGTTCCGATTTTTCGTATTTCATTGATTAAATAGAAGCTAAGTAAATTCTGCTTCGCCTGTTACTGCTATTTTACATAGTCTTTGTTCTTTCCGCATGCGATTTTAGCACATTTAAATCGAATTTCGTCAACTTTAAACTCATTTTAAGCAAAAAAGGCGAATTTACATATAAAACTAGCAAAAATAAACGCTGAAATACCTAATTTAACTGCGAAGAAGGCAAATTACGATGAAAATCCGGTAATTTTGATTTTTTGAAACCAAACCTTTGCTCAAATTATTCCGAATAACAGCCCAGTTTTTAAATTAGCCTTAAATCGAAGTTGCACACAATTCTACTACAGAGAGACTTTTTCTTAGCAGCAAGCTTTTTGTTCAGAGCCTTGGCACAGCGGGCAAAAAGTTCTCGGATTTTGATGAAATTTGTTTTTCAGAGGTAATTTAGGTCGGGATTTTCGAAAAACGTATCAGAATTTTTCGAAAATATTTTTGTGCTGAGATATGGCGGAAAATTTAAACTTGATCAGACAACTATAGTAACAACGCCGAATTCCTTGTTTTTTATACCATTCGATAGGAAATGAAGAGAGAAGTCCAAAAATGTGCGCAGTTTTGAATTCAGTGCAAAATTAAGTAAGTTAAAGAACAACGACAAATTCCGCATATTCGCTTTTTTGAGTTTTTTAGCTTTTTAGTTTTTCGACTTTTTCGGCAAAAACTTGGTCGAATGCCCTAAGTGAAAGTTACCCTAAAATTGTTCCCCAAATTCTGGGCTATCCAACGGTGTCATGAAAAGTATCAAATTTATGCAGGAACGTTGTTCAATTTCAGCTCAAAGTTACCCATGTCAAAAGTACGGTAAGTGTTTGTGTTGAAGGAATCTCATACCTTGTCCAAAGTCGGCGCATGTTTAATTCGAGTTGTTTCGAAAGTTTTGGTTAAAGCCTTTTCAGATTTGCTTGCGTACAGTTACTCTACATTAATAGCGTGCGTTATAAGCTGTGTTGTGATATGTTTGCATAGAGAGAGTTTTTAAACTGATGTTAGTTAGTTCAGTCCAGCGGTCATAGGTTGTCAATTAGAAAATGACAATACGTTTGATTAACATAGAACTATAGAACAGACCTCCTCTTGATAATAGCAATTGATTCATATCCCTATTTCATTGTTAAAGGAGACATATTCAGAGTCGCATCAAAACTGACATGCATCGAAACTTTTTCACTGCCCACCTGCGTGTGGTGGACTGAACGGGCGTCAGTTGAATAACTCTCTCTTTGGAAATATATCACAAGACAGCTTATAATGCATGCTATTAAAGTAGAGTAACTGTACGCGAGCAAGTCTGAAAAGGCTGTAACTAAAACTTCCAAAAAAAACTCGAATTAAGCATGCGCCGACTTTGGACAACGTTTGAGATTCCTTCAACACAAACGACTTACCGTACTTTTGACATGGGCAACTTTGAGCTGAAATTGAACATCGTACATGCGCAATTTTAATACTTTTCATGGCACCGTTGGATAGCCCAGAGTCAGGGGAGTAATCCTAGGGTAGCTTTCACTTAGGAATTGTAAACAAGTTTTTGCCGAAAAAGTCGAAAAACTAAAAAGCGAAAAAAATGCGACCTGTTCTTTCTTGCATAACTTTTTAATTTTGCACCAATTTTATAATTTCGGTCAGTTTCATATTCCTCTCTTCTTTTCCTTTCGAATGGTATATAGAAACAAGTATTTTGATTTCGTTACAATAGTTGTCTGATCAAGTTTAAATTTCCCGCCATATCTCGACACGAAAATATTTTCAAAAAATTCTGATGCATTTTTCGGAAATCCCGACCTAAATTACCTTAAGAAAACAAATTTCATCAAAATCTGAAAACGTTTTGCCCACTGTGTCAAAGCTCTGAACAAAAAACTCGATGCTTAGAAAAAGTCTCTCTTAAATCCATCTCTGCTAAAAATGGCTCTTAACGATTCAACAATAAAAGAATGAGTGCAAATTGTTGAACTTCACTTTTCAAATGCTCGCTAATACATACTGTAGATATCATTGAGATCATGATGCGCATGTATGTTCTATACGATTCAATCGAGCCTCTCCTGGTGAAAATAACGTTGCGTCAACCCTCAGCAACGCAATACATATAAAGTTTCAGTATCTTTCGCCAATCTGCTTTGAAGGCAGCTTTCAAAAAGTGAAAACTGCTGTGTACTTAGGCACAGACACAAGTATAAAATACCGCACATGCCAAGTTCATAGAGTTCTCTTTAAATTTGATAAAGGCTCTTTGACCAAGCTAATGCGATCTGAAGGTAACGTTTAGAGCCAGTACAAGATATTGAATACTGTGTCGGCAGGCGCACTGTCTTACTGGAAAGATATTCAGTTAAAAGGAAAATACTTTTTTTGCTGCGTTGCCTTAGTACCACCTCCATAATCAATACTTTGAGCAAGTCTAATAAATGTTACTTATATTTCATTCCCTCTCCAAAAAACAGTTGAGGAAAGTTAATTGGAACAAGATTGTGATTTTCTAAAGGTAATATTCGATTTTTTCACCCGATAATGCTTTAAAATTTTTCCTTAATATTAAAATCGGTAGCGTTTGTCTCCAAACAAGATCAAGACGACTACGGTAACTAGTGAAAAAGAGAAACCGCGAGAACGCAATGTGTGCGCGAAATTCATCGCGACGTCGGCCCGCTCGCCGGTTGTTGATTGTTATTGAGTTTCTGTTTTTGAACCAGAGCTCTGTCGGTTCCTAGTTGTTTCTGATGGAGTCTGATTTTGGAATTACGGAGTTTGTTTCTGACTTGCCTGAACTCGGCTGCGTGCTGAAGCAGCGTTTTCAAGACTTTATCGTCCGTGAAATCTCGTTGGACGGGACTGTTGTCCAGCTAAGGAAAAAGGGCGTTTCGGAGGAGAAAAAAGACTCGGAAGCTTCATCGCAATCAGCAGATCTGCCAGACTTTTTGCCATCTGAAACAATCACAGCCCTAGAGGCGTTATCTTCAGAAAAGGATTTTAAAAAATCGGTCGACATAGCCTGCGAGGTAACTTGCCGCAAAGTTCCACCTTGTTTTTGTTTCATTATATCTTTGTAATTGTAGACGTTGGACAAAGCCCAGCGAACTGCTGTGCACGAATCGATCCGTAATCGCTTTGATGGGCGACTGAGTTCATCAACAAAGACAACCGATGGCAAGCAAGTGATTTCAGTCGTCAGAGCGCAAGGAAATAACCAACGGTAAAACTTTTAGTTGAGAATTGCTTAATTTGGAGGTTGTTTGCAGAAAGCGAAAGATATGGCCGTCGGATAGGCCAGATTTCTGCCATTTCACGTTGTACAAAGAGAACAAAGACACGCAGGAAGCGTTAGCGTTGGTGGCCAAGTTCAGCGGGTAAATTTGCCTTTTGGAAAGAAAATGGATGCAGGCAATGAGAGAGTTGTAGGTTGAAGCAGAGTTGTTTTCGGACGGCGGGCACTAAGGACAGAAGGGCGTTGACGTCGCAAAGGGTGTGCGTCTATCGTGTGGAGGACAAGCGACTCGCGGGGCTCAACAGTCGCCTCAGAGGCATTCAACTAGGCGACTTTTGCTACTCCCCTGACGACATTGGCCTCGGCGACCTCTGGGGCAATCGATTCGTCATCGTCTTACGGTGACTTCTTTGTTCTCAATGTTCGATCTCTTGTTCATATAGTATTTCAGCAATTTGACAGGATTCTCTGATCAAAGTCAAATCAGTCATTCAGTGGATAAATGGACGAGTGAAGGATTCGTCAACTACTACGGTGGTCAGCGCTTCGGGACAGGCAGCGTTAGCACGCACGATGTCGGCCGGTATGTTATAGTCAAAGTTTCTCTGCAAGGAAGAAGGAATCGAGTCAGGCACCGTTGTTGTTAAAGATTAGCCCACTTTTCGGTTCGAAAACAGCATTTTTTACCAAGAATGATAATCATTTCTTGGTTTTTACGCGCATAAATTGGTAGAAATAAGCGCTATTGACTTTCGAAGCAGTTTGCCTTATTCAGTTTTATGATTTCTTCTTCCTACTCGAAAATTTTGACTATACTTCTTTCAGCTAGATAAATCATCTTGCAATTTGATTTCAGCCGTATTCTAAAGGGCGAGTGGAAAGAAGCTGTCGAGCTGGTGCTGACCCCGAGAGATAACGCCGGTCCGTTTATTCTGTTGAAGGCGACTCTGTGTAAGTCGCATTTTAGTGGGTCTGGATGAGGCACTCGGAGTTTGGAAGAAGACTGGCAGTGCGGCCGATGCGTTCTCCTGTCTTCCAAGCGCGATGCGATTTGCAAGTGTCGAAGGCCAGTTGCTTGCCGGGCTTAAAAAGGCCTCTGTCGATGGAAATGTTAACTATCGACTCGCCTTCAATTCGGTTTGTCAATCCCACTCTCTATCAATTTCTAACTTTGAGTGTTGTCGTTTTTTTCTACTGTTTGCAAGTTTCTACAAGCAGTGGGTCGAATAATTGCTACAATGATGGGATTATGCTATCGAAAGAAAGTGTGATCATTTTGCTGATTAAAGCTCCGCGGTTTTGTATAATCATTTTTTTCCTATGCTTAAAAACAATGGGTCGGTTCCATAATCGTTTCCTAAAGTTAAGCAATTCATAGCGATACTCAGCGCTATGCTTCATAATGGGCTTAAGTAATGCATAACTTTAGAATGACTTAGGAAACGATTATGGAACCGGCCCAATATTACTTATGTTACAACCCAATAGGTAGTTTATATTGTTTAGACGAATTTTTTAATGAGTATGTGAATTATTTTTATAGTTATCGCGCAACAGTCGCAGTCTGTACGTGCATAGCTATCAGAGTTACATCTGGAACAAAGTGACCTCGATGCGCATCAAGAAGATGGGAAAGAAAGTCCTCCCTGGTGATCTTATCTTCGAAAATGACGGTAATCGTACTAATAGTTTTTATATTTGAAAGAATATTACTACGCGAAGTATTGTAGTGTGTATGCCTCTATTTCTTTCTTTGCAATAATTTAAAATCTCTGCTATTATTCAAGTATATTGTTTCGAGCAGAATTATGAAGTTATTTGCTCTCGATTTTAGGAATATTTCGCCAGATTTATCCTAGGTTTTCTTTATACTGGAAAAATTGTGATTATAAGGCTGTTATGAGTCGACCAACAACAATTTTTATTTAGATCGCAAATCGACTACCAAAGTGACCGACGTGAACGCACAAGGGTTAGATCATCATAAAATCTGCTTGCCTCTACCATCGGAATCCATGGAAATGCCTGATAATGAGAGTACGTTTTCAATATGTCCATTTAATGCATGAAAATGGAATAATGTGTTGTATTTAAGTTGGCCAGTGGTATCTCGATTTGCTCGCGGAGGATGGACTTACTCCTGATGCGTTTGGGAAACTGGAAGCGTAAGTTTCTTCTTCTTTATTTATCACGATTTTTAAAGTTCTGCAAACATTATAAGCTTAAATTGTTACTGGAAATTATGATTTTAGATGTAGGCATGACTTTGACTAAGGTGGTTTTGTTCCCTTTTGCCCCGTATTGAAGCACTGTGCACGTTTGGCGCAAATTAGCTATAGTCAACGGTAGGTTTGTACCCTTTCGAATAAGCAGAGACTATTGAATTACTCTTTGTAACACTAGTATCAAAAGCTGCAGCTCTAAATTTTAGCGATTTCGTGGTTGGCGGTGCTGTGCGAGCGCTTTTCGTCAAACCCACTGATGTCGAATATTCGCTGTGTCGCTACGATGACGCGACAGTGCCGTTGACGGACAGCGACTTGGACCTCCTCGCGGGACGGACGCATACAGAGAATGCTCCAGAAGGACGCTTCTTCGCTCTGCGCCTCGCGTTCTCCTTGCCCGCCGGCTGCTATGCGACGATGGCATTGCGCGAATTGACCCGCACCGATATGAGCAAACGCAACCAAATGTCGTTGAATGACTATGCAACAGAGCCTAAGAATGATCTAGAAAATAAGAATGATTCTGAAAATGGAAAAGTAGAAGAAATGCTAGAAGAAAATGTGATTGCAGATGTTTCAGAGTCGTAAAATACCGTATATATTCTAATCGTACGACAAACCGTTCTATTAGAATGCTCATGGTACTATCGTTATCTGTTGCTATTGTTGCACGTTGTTGTCGAACGTTATATAAAGCGGATTTATTTTCATGATCAGTTGAATTTTTGCGAACTGGCTCCATTTCCAGAAAGTTATCTTGTTTTCTTAATGCTGGTGATGTTTTTTAAATACGTGATAAATATCTTTAGCAACAGAATACGCGATGAAGGTGTCAGTGAAATTTGGCTCAACAATTCACGTCTTCGACCATGTGGAAGACATCACATTCCTGGATTTCAAAGCGATCGTCGGTGTGCAATTTGGCTTGGAGGAGTAGGTATCACTTTGATGACTGCATCAGACAAAGTGTCAATTTAGGGAATTTGTGATGAGATTGGGAAGCGAAGTCATCGAGGGAGAGCCGAGTCAGCGGTTGTCAGAGTTTGGTATCGTCAATGGCGATCGACTGTTTATCGTTGGCCCTGATAAACCCGCGGCGAAACGTATGTTATCATTGTTCTTTTTCGCAATGTGTCTGCTCTGGAGTTACTGATTACTTAGGTTGAATTCAAACACCAAAATCGTGCATATAGAGATTCCGTGAATTTCAGGACACAAGGTTCTTCCCTGTAAATCTTTTGATGTTCAAAGTCCATGCATGCCTTGAATCCAACCCAATTATCTTAAAAAATATTTATTATGCTGTTGTCTCTTGATTAAGTATGTTTAAAAAGGTTAGTCACCGACAAGTATACTCAAAATTGTTCATGGAAAAGTTCATCGCACCTCGAAAAGGCGGGCACTTAATATTTTAACTTCTCTCAGTACGTAGCAATAGAGTTTCCAACCGAACTAAGCCTTCTTTTACATCATTCATCGATTAACTCTCTATACTCAATAGCAAATTTCGAGTGTAAGCGTGATTGCAATTCTGTTCGTGCTGTAGGTACAGCGCCGACCGCTGCGCCGGCCGCGGCATCGTCGCAGTCGACCAAGGTGAGCAAAGAGCAACCGATGGAAACCGAATCAGCCCCAGCCACCAAGCAGGAAGAGGAGAAACGTATGGTGGAGCGGGACAGCGAAGGCATCAACGCAGCTCTGACACGAGAGAATGCGCGAGGATTTGTCGAAAAAGCTGTCATATTATTGCAATGGCTGCTTGAGAAGGAAGGCTTTCAGGTACTGTCCTGCAAACCGTGTATAATGATACTGTCTTCCACACTGATAGGAGACGTGCGCGCAGATTCTCAAACGTAGGAGAAAAAATCAATAAATTGCAAGACTCGTACCAATATACTCTGATATTATTTCATGGCTCTCCTGCTAACTATTAACTTTTTTGTCCACGAGTGAGAATTCGCGCGTACGCGACTATATGTAACATTGATATAGCTAACACTGCTGCAAAACAGTGTATATTTTGTTGTAGGTTGATATGCCAAGCAACTGGAAAAATGTGCTGGAAGGAGCAAAGCCGCAACTGCTTCACTTTACATGTTCGCACGAAAAGTCTTCTCAGCGTGCGGATGTATGCGTCGTCGCCTATGACGCTAACTCGTCGTCATCTAGTATCCACGTTCAAGCGTCCTCCTCCACTGACGGCGGTCGTCCATTCTCCAGAGGATTCGTTCTCCGTTCCATCGACTACAGTAACTCTACTGGTATACACTCTTTTCCGCTTCTGTAGCACAGGGTTCTCAAATCACTAAGAACAATGATTTACCATAGATTCACGCTTTTCCGCAATGTAACGACTAATTTTGGAATTATTTTGTACAGGGTTACCATTCTCTATATCGATTTTTTGATTTTACGTTCAAAAACAATAGAATGAGCAAGAAAGTGTAGAATGCTTTATTTGGTTCAGTCATTACTTTTGTGTTTACCAAAGATAAAATTGCGATCGTGTGAGATTATGTAAATTCGTTTCTTGAAGACATGGACGCTCTGAAAGCGCTGGAGGACGCTTTATACTGGTCGGTGATCAACGAAATGAAGATCATGACTTTGGGATGTAAGTTCGTCTTCTTTTTTATGAAATTACAGTCAATAAACATGTAGATGGCTGCGCATTGCTGGACACGATGAGCAAGGTCGACGTGCGTCTGAAGATCCTCGGCTACCTCGACGTGCGCTCCATCGGCCGTCTAGAATGTACTCATTCGGCAGCTTCTCTGTTGTCGCGCACCGCCGCCGTCGACCGCTATGTCTGGAAACGGCTGTTACGCCAGCGCTTTCGTGGTATGTATGTATGTATTATTATGGTGTTTTATCGTCAACATTTCTTCGTGAGGAAGAAGAAATCGAGTTAGGCACCCTAGTTGGCAAAGATGAACTCGCTTTTCGGTGCATGAATACTGTTCTTTACCACCAATGATAGTCAATTTTACCTTTTTCTCGTGCATAAATTGATAGAAGCGCTAGCGACTTTCTAAGCACTTTGCTTTATTCAATCTTAATTTTCTTGTTACTACTCGAAAATTTTTGACGATATTGCGAGTTTCAGAAGAAGCCGTCACCGCCGCCGATAAAGCCGGCAAATCGTATCGACAAGAGCTCAAGAAGCGTACCGAAGAGCGCAAAAGAGGCGCGGCGGCCGCTGCCTCAGTCATTCGTGTGCCATTTGTCGAAGACGACGACGACTACTGGCGACGTCGAAATCCGGTCGCTCCGCCCACCATTCCCGACCCCTACTTTCCCTGGAACCCGCTGTCCCCTCGACCCCCCACCAATCCATTCGACCCCCTCGGCGGTCACTTGCTGATGCCCAATCGTCCGCGAGGATTTGTCCCCGGCGCTCCACGATTCTTTCCACGTGGTGGCGGTTTCCCCCACAATGATCCGTTTGGTCGCGATTTCATTTGATTGCTTCTTTTGTAAAGCGTCTTGTTCTGTTACAACATTTGCCGATCACTCTTTCCGAGCTGTTATTAACAGTGTTAATAAGCGAAACGAGAATCCTTGTATAAAAATGTTCATAAATGTATGGTTAAAGTTGCATTTATTTCATCGTATTCTTGACACAAAACACCACACCGCTAATGCTTGAAGACACCTTCATCTCGTGACGACGACGTGACGCAGCAATTTGAGCCAAATTTGAGCCTCGAAAAGAATTTGACCTGATAATTACCGTACACATGCCGCGTAAATCTAATTATGTAGCGTGCCGGAAATGAGCCCTCTTTGAATGCACGTGCAAGAACATTGTGAAACGGGCGTAGGAAGAAGGGCAAAGGGCGGCTTCCGACGGTCCAAAAACAGGTTTTCTTATATTTGCTTAGGGATAAACTGTATTATTGAGGAATAGCTGGATTGTTAACATTTCGTATCAATGTGAACTTTTTTTTCTGTCGCGGTGTCGTAGGTCAGACCTTGCTGTGAGTCAAATTATCAACCGCGTTCATTCGTTCGCACGAGAGGAATATAACAATGCTCGTGCGCATCTCATCCTTTGTTGATAGCTCGAGCGGAAATTGATGAAAAGCTAAGGTATAATCTAATCGAGTGAAAAACTTGAGTGCCCTTGAGAATGTAGACATTAGTTCGAGGCGTGTGTAGGTTGATGCTGTTCTTAAGGAGTTTATTTGCCTGTCCTTAACCACAACTCTGAATCGATCGCTCTGCCTAAGGTGTGACTCAACTGAATCCACTGAGGTGACATTGCATTTTTGCGATGAGGAGCGGCGCTGACTCTTCGTCGTTGGAGGGAATGCCCTATTTCTAGCATTTTTGCACCATCTCCTGCATCACTGGTTGAAATCGGATCAATCTCGAAGTGACATGTCGCGCATTAACCATGTTCAGTTTGTTAGCAATGCCAAGCTTCTACTTTGATCAGCAGGAGACTGAGCTATGTTTGGAGTTTCCTGGCTGTTGAAGGAGTGAATATGCTGTCTGATTGTAACTGTACTTTGTAATTCATCTATGATCTCTGAGATATTATGTTCATCTATGAAAGTGGCGGTTCCAATGTGGGTATTAGCCGCAATCATGAGGTGTTTGAACGAATAGGTGATGGCGAGCACAAATGTACCATTGTTAGTGGACTTATTAATGTGGGCTCATCTTGAACTTTCGCCGATGACTAGGCTCGAAAAAAATAGTCACCAGTCGGCAATGACTCCTCTGTCGCGACCATTGACGCACGTGTCAATCAGATTAACTGGTAGTCGCGTGGAGTGGTATTTCTGGTAACGATGAATTGTCCTACGATGATGAATCCTATCGTTGCTCACTGTAAAAATCAGATGGCCCAATCAAACGTCATTACATCTGCCTATATATGCCTTAGAGAGCTTGTGACGCATGCGCTTTTGCTCTCTGATCGGAATGATCAGAGTTTGTTGTCAACGCCGTTGCTTATGCGTTCCTTACATAAAGTCGCTGTAAATCGTGCTGCTTACCATTACATGGAGGTGGCTTGAGAGGCGCTATACTTAACCGCTAATCGGGACTCCATGCGCTGCTGTTGACGCGTGATAGCGTATTTTTGGTTAGCTGCTGGAGTTGCGCCACTGTCTGTCACCATATTTACGGCTTCCGTATCGACTTGGCACGGGAGTCTTGATCTGCAAAGTAGATGACCGCCCGTGGCGGCCCTGGCCAGCTTGCAATTTCGTAGGTGGCGTTTGATGGCCCATTCGGCCCTGGCGCTTCTGTTTGATCGTAGTTCTATGTTGAATTCTGCCCGTTGTGTTGTAGAGAGTTCTTAAAACAGCCATAGGCGCGTTGACCGTAGCGACCGCAGTAGCGGCATTGTGCATTGCCATAGGAGTTTTCTTCCTTGATCGCGTGTTCTTCCGTTGCGTGTTGATTGACATCCACGTTAATATTGATATTCACTCCTGTTGCCGTCAGTTTCCTGGTTGTTCACTTGTTAGAGGCCATTTCCATCTCTCGTCTTGTACTGAGCTTGATTGCGGTTGTAACGCATTCATATGCATCGTGATGAATTTTGATGAGTCTTGAAAGGCGGAAGTGGAGAGGGCCGCGTTAGCAATTCTTTGAGGGGGCGGTGGAATATTAACATGATCGTCTTGAATGCTGATGTCGCCAGGTGTTGCGACTCCCTTTTTTGTTGGACCGTTGCTGTGCGTCGAATTATCAACTGCGTTTATTCGGACGTACAGGGGGAATACAGTAATGCTCGTGCACACGAGAGAAACCCTTTAAATACAGGTTGTACCAGGGGATAGTTGTGTCTACCGCCATCACCACCGGTTTAGCGGCCGTCACCCTTGAGTAGTTCCCACCAACGCCGACTTCTGTCTCTTATCGTCTAGCCATTGGCCCGCGGAATAGCCTTGGGGGCTGCTATAGAATGCAACATTTTGCAGAAGACAACGACCGCATTTCCGACCTTGACACAGCGTATTACACTTTAAAACCGTTGATGCAATCGACCACTAGTGTACTGGTTCAATCGAAGAGACTAATGATTTATAGGCTGGGCGCGATCCCTTGGCACAGGTTTTACAAAGTGCCTGGGGAGGTGATGATGATAGGGGCCGAAAGAGGGCAACAATGAGAATGCAAAGGAGAATGAGAATGCGAAAACGAAAACGAAATAGCTGCTTGCGCGATGACGTCAGCGAACGTCAGTTTAGTTCGGGCGCGGCCGGCACCATATCGACCTAGCTGCGACGAGCTGCGCGCTGGCGCCGACAAAATCGATGCCGCTTCGAAGCGAACGCCTCTTGCTGATAGAGTCTGTTCCAACACGCCGCCGCCAATCTAATGTGTCTGCGTACGGGCCAAGCGGCGTCTTCGCTCAAACCTCTTGTCGCCGCTTACTTCTTGATCTGTTTCGAAGAGGCTTATAGCGCGATCCCCGCCTTGTGCAAAGTCTGACGCCGTTTGTGTTCTTAGGGGAAGCCGGGAAGAGGAGAGGGGGAAAGGAGTGGAGGCGAGAGAGGAGTGCAGTAACCTGCCAGCTGCTGAGCACTGTCAGTTGGAGCGGTCGTGTTTAGCGAAAGCGGAGCGTCGCTTTTGATTTTTCTGGCAGTTACCCATGAGTGCCATGTCAGCTACAAGGGCACGTTTTTGCAGTCACAATGCGGCCAGCGGCGTGCGTGTGTATGCGTGCGCGACCCGAAGGCGGCGCGCATCGAAATATGCGATAGGTAGATAAGCGTCGCTTCCCTTTTCAGTTCTTTAGACCTTGATCGGCGCCGCCGAGGCAGGTCTGCGCCGCTATTTCATAACTGCTGATTGAGTCGTTTCACCTCAGTGTATCTATGCGCTGGAGCGCGTAGCGGTGTAGCGAGAGATTTGCGAGAGACAATGGCGCGCTGGTTCCGCAGGAACAGACGTCATCCTTTGAAAAGATCTCGTTTCTGTCGTGGGCGTGCTGATATTGCGATCTTACGCCGCTGTCGCCGCAAAGTGTTCCTAAGAATATTTGTTTTGGCTCCAAGTAGATCTCCTCCCATGCGGTCCGTTGTGCGTCCCTGCGAACCGGCCCGAGTGTTCCACTAGACTTGGCTAGAGCAGGAGTATTGGATCATACTTAGGTCGCCATTGTTATCTCTCGACTTTGGGACTAGAGAGAGAAATACGGGAAATTGTGTGCGTGCAAAGATGGCTAAGATAAGAAGCGCTCCATTTTATATATAGGAAAAATATTTGCCCAAGATAACTTTGAGATCATAAAGCGAGATTAGGCTTTGTCGTCGCGACTGCTGCATCACTCTTGAAATAGGCTTCAGTCATGATCGATGACATGTATGTACAATTTCAGGTAACAATCGCGGGTACCCTGAAGGCTAGCCGCCTTATTTGGCTGAAAATGAATCAACGATTAACTAGCCTGCGTTCCGGAGATTCAACGATCCAATACACCTGTTGTGCGTGCTGCCGCAGCTGTCGCCGATAATAGTCGCGCGATGGAATCTGGCGCTTTCGAAACTCTCCTAAACCCCGACGCCGTCTACCGATCGTCCACCGACGAAGACGGCAGTCCTATTCTCCTCACCGATGTTGTTGTTATCGGTAGGCAATCACATGCCATTTCGCTCGTACGCTTGCAATTGCGCAATTTGTTTAGGAAACGGCCCTAGTGGGCTGGCCTTGTCGGCATTTCTCGCCGGCTGGAAGCCGTTTTACAACAAAAAATCCGCCCACCCGAGCAGGGTGCTGCACCAGAAGCTCATGGGACACGCAGAGACTTCCTTGGTGGATCAGGTTGGCAGATTATCTATTAGTTTCATTTCGAGCCAACACTCCTACAGTGGTAGTACCAATCGCGAGTTATTTTGGGCCGAGTTGTAACCCGTTCCGTCCCGTTGGCGGCGTCAGTCCGACCGCCGCCAGGGCGGTCGAGAAATTTCTCGCGTCAGCTGTTCTAAATCGTTTCGGTCGTCGTCGATCGTTACGTCGCCCGCCTTTGTTTGCTCTTTGGAACTTTGATCGTCTGC